>PVKP010055003.1:0-11226 GCA_004027715.1 Plecturocebus donacophilus
TTAGCTCACAGAAGTTTCTTATCATCCACCTTCTGAAGCCTAATTCTGATGATTCTTCACACTCGTTTTCCATCAAGCCTTGCTCCGTTACTGATGAGGAACTAGCGTCCTCTGTAGGAGAGACTTTCTGATTTTGAGTGTTCTCAGTTTTTTTACGGTGGCTTCTTGGCATCTTTATGGTTTTATCCATCTGTCGTCTTTGTAATTTCCCACTTTCAAATTAGGTCTCTGAGTGGACGTCCAGCTTGTTAATTCCCAGCTCCGGGATCTATGTACTTAAGAAGATTCCTTTTAATTCCCTTTCCTTAACCTGCACAAAACAGGGCCTGTTGAAATGCCTACCGCTTAGCCACAGTCCCTCTCCAAGGTGAGCTCCTGTAGGCCAGGGGCTAAATGACGGACATCATGTGCCACCAACGCCACACAGAGGAAGGTGATGGACCAGGGCAGAGTTCTGGTTCTCCTGCACCCTAAGACGACAGGAAAAGTCAGAGAGGAGGGAAGAAGCCAATGACAACATTTAAAACCTAAAAACAGCGGCCATGTCCAACTCAGTATTTCACATGCATTCACTTTGTCTCCACCAATGGAGCAGAAAATCTCTTAGAACTGAAACTTCATTTTAAAATATATTTCGCATCTCCTCTGTATTTAGTCTTATGCTCTGTTAAACACGATATATGACTGCTGGTTCAAGTACATTCTAATTTTCTCCTTTTGAATGATTGTTTAAAATTCTAACAAAATTTGTCCAAGAAAATCAAAACTGAACACAGAAACCTGGCCAGAAAAAATGAAATTCCACTTCTCTTCAGCTAGGATTTCCCAGGCATGCGTTAGAGTAGGGCTCTTCATTGTGGCTGTTATTATTTTCAGAGGTTTAAATTACTGGTCTGTACTTTGTGACCCACCATTCTGAAAACAAGTCCTGTAGCACTAAGGGTACCCAGACCACCAGGGCCGAGAACGCCGGAGGGTCAAGTTCGGTCCTGGCTCATGCCTTTGCACACGCTCACACATGGTGGTCCAAAGCTGCCGGCTAGGGACTGTCTGCAAAGACAACACTGAGCCAATCACTCGTTCAACAAATATCACTGTGCATTTGCCATGTGTCACCGCTGTTTTCGGATAGCATTAAGGCAATCAGTTCTTTATAAATAGCAAATCACGAATTTAACAATACATTCAATGACCAGTACCTCAAAACTGTTGATTAACCAAAAATTCTTTTCACTGGACTACCTACAACTTTTACAGCAAATTGTTTTGTCCAGTGTATTTTTTGACATGACAGTTTTTGTGTACTTTGAACTTTAAGTCTTTTCCTAAAGGTAGTGCAGGGTAAATGCGTTTATATCTTCCACGCATTTCCAGGGCAGCATGCCATTCGTCGTTTTAATCAAGAAGGTGCTGTCTTTTGCAGGAGAGGAAGTGGTAGTGGGGACTTTGCAGGAATGTTCTCACGTGTGCATCTGCACATGCCTACCCACAAGTGCACCCACAAACGCTCAGCTCCCACATACGCAGGCACGTGACGGTTTGTCGTTCTACCAAATGAAGATTCATTTTCATGTTAATGTCCGCAAACTCTGGACAATTAAAAAGGCATTTGGGGAAGGCCAATCCGTTTGTCCGTAAAATGTTAGCCATCTGAGAAATACTCAGGTATCTTAACTATAAAGCACATTTTGGGTTCACCCTGTAAGGATGAATCTGGATTTTTTCTGCAAATAGCAACCAAACTGAAGTGACTCGGCTGCATTTATTTATTATGATACACGATTCATATGGTACTAATAGAAATTGTCGTGAATATACAGCACATTTGTATGCCATCTTGAAAAGTACTCAGGCGTCTGTAACATAAAGCACATTTTTTGTTTTACCCTATGTTGCAAACTATCTGGAAAATTAACTGTTCTCTCTCCCTCATACTCAGGGGAACAATTCCTGGATCAACACAAGAAAGACAAAACCAATTGAAAGATAAGAAAGATAAGTTGGCGTACTAGAACTTTTTTTGTTTTTGAGACAGAGGTTCACTCTTGTTGCCCAGGCTGGAGTGCAATGGCGCGATCTTGGCTCACTGCCAAGTCTGCCTCTCATGTACAAGCCTCCCAAGTAGCTCAGATTACAGGCGTGCGCCAACACACCCGCATGTATTTTTTTTCTTTTTTGTATTTAGTAGAGACGGGGTTTTACCATGTTGGTCAGGCTGGTCCTGAACTCCTGACCTCAAGTGATCCACCCACCTCGGCCTCCCAAAGTGCTGGAATTACAGCCATGCGTCACTGCAGTCAGCTAGAACGTTAATTAAATTGAAAGGTAGAAACTAACTGTAATATTTACAAGACCACTGATGCTCATGACACCCCAAATTCAAATTTCCTAAGACACTGTCATTGTAATAACTGGATTTTTGACATCCTTGCCGAAACAGGAATTGCTATAACTGTCCAAATCATTTCTAGAAAAGCTTTTGGTTAATTGATACTTGGAGAACTGGTCACCCAAAGAAGTGCTGTGATCTAGGAAGTTGTACTGGATCCAGTGACAGATACAGTAAATACAGTCACTGACCTCATGAAGCTGAGGGGAGGGAAACAGACATTATTACACAAATAATCGGTGTGACTATGAGAGGTCCAGGGTGCTCCATGAGCCTGTGACAGCCGGGCCTAAATGCATGGGAAAGGTGACGAAGAAATGAAGAATGATGTCAGAAACCAAGGAAGATGGAGCGTGTCCCAGGCAGATGGACTGACAGCTGCAGCCCTGATGTGGGGAGGAGCTTGGCTCACTCAAGAACCCAGGAAGAGGCTGGAGCAGGGCTTTGATGCCATTGAGAAGGGCATGGGTGAGAGCAGAGGCTGGAGGAAGGAGCGGGGAGGCAGATCATTCAGGCAGCCCGAGAAATGTGGACAGGCACCACATCCTCTGTGATCTGGACCAGCTGACCATGTCAGTGGGAGGCAGAAGCTTGGGGAATGGGCGGCAACTGCAAAACCAGCTGGGAGCTTTGGCCTTTTGCAAAAAAGCACCTTAGAAATAAGACACCCTAAAATGTAGCAGGTGTGTTGAGCATATTTGTTCTTTCACTAAATGCTGAGAAAGAAAGGTAGAAATATTTACTTGGATTTCTGTTTCTCTGCTTGTCGGGAGTGTTATTCCTATTTCCACTCCCGTGTTTCAATGTTTGTTGAGGTTTACGTGAAGACTTTATGCTATTGTTTTCACCCCCTGGAAAGACAGCTGCTTTTGTCCTCTCGCAGTTTGAATGGGCCAGTCCTCCGAAAACACAGACTAAAAGACAGCCATAATTACATGTGTGGTTCAAAATGAAGAGCACTAAAATGGAAAATGCCAGCCTCTAGAATCGTCAAGCAAAATGGCAAAATAAATATCTATTTTTCAACTGAAGAGAAAATGAACAGTGTCTTAGAACATGACAGAAAGTTGATCTGTACCCCACACAGGGACAGAATTAGAGCAGGCAGGGTTCCTAAACGAAGAAGAGATCCTCAGGCCTTTTAAAACCCCCTCTTATCCTCTTATTTTGTATGAGAAAACATAATGGATATTTCATCAACTTGGCAGGAAATCACAAGCTCATAAAAGAGCCTTGTTACAAAGATAATAAGAAGACGAAGTTATAAAAGACAGACTTGGGCTGAGTGCTGGCTTTAGGCTTCACTTTCTCCAGCTCTACAGGGATCTAGGGTTCATCAACTCAGTTAATCGTGTGGATGGCCACCAATACAAAGTGTCCTTTCTTGATCTTGCTCTTTGTTCACATTCCGGGGCATTTTTGTGAATGGGGTGTGACTTGGAAACGTGAACAAGAAACATACACCACATTGAGCCTTACCATGTTGCCTTCTGCACACACTGCCCAGTTAACGATACCGTAATGGAGAGCCAATAGGGCTGCCATCAAACCCTCTCTGGACACTTCCCTTCACTCCAGGGATGACTGGCTGGTTCCTTGTGGCCATCAGCCTCCTCTCTGGCTTCCAATGCGTCTAGTCACCAAAACATCAGCTGTCTTTTTCTTTTCCTGGCCCTCTCCCGTTTGCTTTGGCTGTAAGGTAGGGAACCCTCCCACTAGGACCTCGCTGCTCCGGTTGTGGACCTGGGACCAGCAGCATCAGCATCACCTGGGAGTCGATTAGAAATGCAGAATCTTAGGTCCCAGCCAGACCTACTAAATCACAATCTGTGTTTTAACAGGATCCTCCAGGTGATTCATGTGCTTATTAAAGTTTGAGAAGCACCTCCTTACAGAATCAGGAGACGCACCTGGGCCACAGCTATGTCACTACCACCTCAGTTCTTCTAGGGGAAGGACAACAGATTGCCAGTGCCCCTTGGGCACATTCGACCTTGCACCTGCAGATAATCACCGAAGCCTCGTCTCGACCTGCAAACTTTAACTGGACAGCGGTTACTGTACTGCTAGACTTTTAAAGATTCAGAAGCCAAAGTCGGAGGCTAAAGGAGTGAGTTTGCATTGTATTTGCCTAGAAGGTTTTCCCTCAGGAGCTCAAAACCTTTCTAGACTGTACCATACCTACCTTCCTGTGTGCCTGATAATGCAAGTTGGGAAGCGGATGATGTTTTCCCCTGGAGGATCCTGAGACACATGCTGTTTCTTTGCATAGTTACATAAACATGTTGCAGTGTGGCTGTCTTAATGTTTAATTTAGATTGCTGCTCCATTGATTCAACTGTGGCTCAGGCACATGAGAGTAAGCCAAATTCATGGTTTTGCCCTGCCATGGTCCAGTCGTTTTGACTGTACAAGAATGACCACAGAAGAGCTGTGCGCCTAATTAAGCACTTAGTCAATAACCCACTCCCTCTGGACCGAGTCATTTGCTTTATCCATTGCGGAAACAAGATCAAGCTGGGCAGTGAATGTGGGTAATTCATGCAGGAAGAACACATTTAAGGTGAGGGTGGATTGACTGGAATTAGTTATTTCAGACAGCAGAGATAGAGCGAGAGAGAGAGAAAATGAGAGAGAGAGTGTGTGTGTGCGCATGCATGTGTGCGTTCCCTCCCCAGGTGATTCCAATATTCCTTAACAAACAGCAAGGCAAGGTCAAGTCCAGCCTCCAAGAGGGCAAGTGTATGTGGGGACTGTTTAGTGCCAGCATTCCAATGTGGAGGTGTTGGTGCCACCGTGCTAAATCCAGAGATTTGGGGACAGACTCTGTCACTGGTATGCACACAGCTCACTACTGTATGATTTTTTAAAGTAATTTGATGTGTCTAATTGTTCTGTGGTGAGATAAGAAGATTCCATTTTATCTGAAGTCAAAAGACAGCTTATTGACCGCACTGTCTTACTGGTGCAGCACATAATAGCATTGTTAGGGGAAATGTCAGCGAAGTCGCTGAAGGGTGGAAAAACATGAAATCAAATTTCTCACATGGCAATGGCCCAAATAGTCACTGGGCTCTTGCTTCCACCGAATGTGGTTGAGGCTTCTTTTCAGGCTGATGTGTCTCGCCATGGTACGGTGTCCACCCAGCCAACTCAAGCAGCAGCCACACATGTCAGCAAGTCCTCCACACTTCCTACTCCCAGGACGAGGTCTGCACATTCTTCCCTACACTTTACCAGTCTCTTCGCAGAGAATTCATTTTCATAACATCCCGAGCGTCCTAAGACTTCATGTGTATTCTTTCATCAGCCATCTGCTAGGGGAGATGCATCCATAAGACATCTTCCTTCGCTGGCATAATTAAAAGAGATTCTCTCCCTTCGAGTGTTGTGTTACATTTACATTCAAAGTTATTTTGCTCTCTCTTTGCCCTTGCCCTCAAGGAATTGTGGGAATTCAAGTTAATAGGCTTTTAATGGTTCTGTGATAACTGTGATTATAAACTGTGAATCAGATCACGGGGAGCACCCGAGTTCAGCTGCAACTCACGCAAAAAACGCCACCGTTGCTTTTGATCCTCAGTGGAGATTTGGTTTTCAATGTTCAGACACCACCATCCTTGGGGAAAAAAAAGAAGAAGAAGAAAGATACCTCATTTGCTTTGCAATCGCTTTGATAACAATGTTAAAGCCTTTAACTACACATTCTCCTTTTGATATGTTAGTGGTATTTAGAAACACATCCTGTTGCTAAAAATTAAATTTCAAAGTCTACGATTGTATTTCCTGCTTCCTTTTAGAGGAGAAGATGCTGGGTTTATTTAAAACACATGCAACACGTTGGACACACACACACACACACACACACACACACCGCCTTCAACCTTGCACTGCCAAATATTTAGAAATAAATTTTTACTGTGTTCTCTGAACATATAATTACTGCTTTGAGGCTAGTTAATGAAAATATACTTTGCTTTGAAACATGTTGCCTTTACTAAACGAGCCTGTCCTTGTGAGTCCGTAGATGAATCGATTGTGAGCCTCCTTGAAAAAAGAGGCATTCTGATCATTGTTGCCAGATGTCTCAAGAAAGCCTGCCAGGCTGGGGCTAGAAACGCAGCCTTAAAATAGTAGGCACGTAATTGCACCATCAGCCAATTAGGGTCCTGAGAGCAAATCAGCACTCACTCCCATTGGCCAAAATAGCTATGACTTTGGCATGGCCGGCCCAGGGACATTCTGGCAAGCATCTCCTACTTTGGCCAATTGTTGCTGGCATCTGAAAAGGCCACTATAAATGATTGGCCCTCAGTTTTAAAAAGCTGCTTTGCTGAAACACCTCAGCTCACTTCCCAGGAAAATCCTTACAGCCGTTTCTAGAGACCAAGCCATTGTCTAGACAAGTTAACCTGCGCAGTTGGAACACATAGTTCTGAATGGCGTGGCCCTTGCTAACATTGGCCTTTGGAGAAAAGGTCTTGCTCTCAGGTAGGGAAGTCCTTACCTACAGACCTTCCAGGGATTGCCCAGTAGAAAACCCATGAGATTGAAAGCTGAGTAATTGAGTAACAAGACGCACTGCCGTCTTGAATAAGCACTGTCTCAAATTGGAGATTGCATTTAACCCAAATTAAAGAGGCATTTGAATGAGAAGCAATGGGAAGGAATAGACCCTGAAAGACCAGTTCGTCTGTAAAGAACAAAGAGCCACTGTAGCTGGAAGTCTCACCTACAGAGGTTGGCTCTCACTTTAGGCAGTATTCACTGGAGCTGCCAGGCCTGCCATTAGGACCAAAAATTAAGAAATTACTACTGGCTGCAAAAAGTAATTGGGTAGTGATGGCTCCAAAAAAGCCTTAAAAGTAACCATATTTTATGATCCAGCAATTCTACTCCTGAGAATTTACCCCAAGAAAATATCCATGTATTTACACAAAGATTTATTCTCAAGTATGCTCATTACAGCATTTGTTAAGGAAAAAAAATGGAAAGAATTTACAGTAGTCATCCCTTTATCTGAGGGAGGGATGCTCTAAGACCCCAGTGGACGCCTAAAACTACGGAAGGTACAGACCATCCCACCACAGAATGATTCCACTCACAAGTTTTCAGCTTTACAATGGTGCAAAAATGATACTCAGATAGTACGCTCCTGGACTTAGGATGGTGTTCAACCTAAGACATGTTAAATTTACAATAAGTTTCTCAAGATGTAAACCGATTGTAAGTCGAGGATCATCTGTTTATCTATTTTCTTTTCTATACATACATATACACATTCTATACATACATATGATAAAATTTAACTAGACACAGTGAGAGATTAAAAACAACTAATAATAAAATGAAACAATTGTAACTATATACTATAGTAAAAATTACATGAATGTGTTTTCTATCTCTCTGTCAAAGTGCTGTAATATGGCCGGGCGCGGTGGCTCACGCCTGTAATCCTAGCACTTTGGGAAGCCGAAGCGAGCAGATCACGAGGTCAAGAGATCGAGACCATTCTGGCCAACATGGTGAAACCCTGTCTCTACTAAAAGTACAAAAAAATTAGCTGGGCGTGGAGGCGCGTGCCTGTAATCCCAGCTACTCGGGCGGCTGAGGCAGGAGAATTGCTTGAACCCCGGAGGCGGAGGTTGCTGTGAGCTGAGGTCACACCACTGCACTCCAGCCTGGCGCCTGGTGACGGAGTGAGACTCTGTCTGAAAAAAAAAAAAAAAAAAAAAATGCTGTAATATTTTTGGACCACAATTGACCTTGGGTAACTAAAACTGCAGAATTAAAAAGAAAGGTAAATATATAAATAGAATAATCCTTTTTTGTAAACATATATCCACATACTATGGGAAAACTGCAAATTATGCAAATATTTAGAATGATTTGTTTCTTTTTTCTTCATTGAGTGTTCTCAAATTTCCACGTGGAACATATATTCGTATTGTGGTCAGAAACAAAATTTAATAATTTTTTGAAAAGAAGGTATGGCAAACCAAGTAATGTATGATCAATGTCTTGCAGCAATTCAAGACCCAGACAATTAGAGGGATGTTTAAGCTACAAAATACAGAGTATTGGTGATGGTCTGCAAAGAACAGAGATGACCAGACTGGCTAACGGTCAAATCATAGATTTACATGTGTTCCAGAAAAGCGTTCTACAGGCAATCCTCCAAATTGCATCAGGTGCTTAAGGTACTACAGTGCATAATGGGTGATCCCTATTTCAGGGCTCAAAGCCTGGCCGAGGACATCCACATTCCCGCAGAAGAGCTGTCATTCCACCCTGTGGCAGGCAGAGCAGTTCTCCTGTCAGCTCCTATGGAATCCACTTTAATAAGCCTTGCACTGTGGAAAGCGAAATCATATAAAGCTTAAAGACTGCTGAGACATGATGCTTGGCCTTACCCCGACTCTTAAGAGGGAAGCCTTACAGTCAAACAATGAGTAATAATAAAGCTCCGAGTTCCAGTAAAATCCCTGATAAGATCTTTAAGCAGGAAGGCCACGACCAGCTGAAGTGTCTTTATGGGTTCCTCTAAACACAGTCATGAAATTTTCAAAGTTTCCACCCTCAGGAATCAGACCCAAAAGAAATAAAGTGTGTGTGTGTGTGTGTGTGTGTGTGTGTGTGTGTGTGTGTGTGTGTGTCATATAAATCCTCTCCATTCTTGAGAGCTTTTGCCATGATTTCTTTAGTATCCAGTGCTAATTTTTATAGTAAATAGACCACCTGGCAGATTCTTCCCTAAGGGGTTAGGGCAGGCGCCATGGGCACTGGCCAAGTGATGCAAACCAGGGCTGGGTCGCGGGGGCCAGATGTGCACTCACAGGGCAGTCATGGGGGACTCGGAGGCAGGAGGAACTGGGGGCGTGGAGGTCATGAGACCATTCGGGGCTTGCCTCTCAGCTTCCAGCGTCTCTCTTTCCCAACAATAACTCCCTTTCCGTCTCCCTCATTGTCGTTCCAGAAGGCTTAGGTGGAGCTGATTCTGCCCTTGCTCCAATACAACCAATCAGAGCGGCTCACTCCCCTGGCAGTAATGTTTGCTTCTGCAGTGAGTACATGACCCAAATCAGAGCAAATTAAACTCCATTCCAGACTCTTATTTGGGCAGAGAATCTCAAGCTTTCCTGACAGATGTATCTGAAGCACATGAGCTGGCATTTCTGCTGTCACCTTCCCACGTCCATGCCTCGAGAATGAGGCCAACTCTTAGAGAAGGCTCTGGGGGGAGCTGAGGGGTCTCGGGTCCTGACAACTAGAGCTGAACCTGCACCTGAACCCAGCAGTACCCCTGAGCCTTTCTGCACGTGAACCAATAAAGTTTCCTTCTTGCTGTCAAGAGGGAATGAAGATTGAGGGAGAAGCTAGGAAAGAAAGAAAGGTTGGCCTCCCAGGCCGAGCCGGATAGGACGCTATGGAGATGTGTCGTACTGGGCAAGTTTCTTTCCAGTGGGAAAGAAAAAGATGGGGCCGCTGGAGGGTAGAGGGAAAGAGAAAAACAGGCTCCGCTCTCCCAGGATCAGAGACTCCTACCAGAGTCTGGGCTAAAGCCGCCAAAGCCCAGGACCACATGCCTCTCTCCCACCCATGTTTCTGACCCGTCCCCTGCTGTCCAACAATGCTGAGCACTCTCAGCCCTCTACTGCTTAGCTCTGCAAGGCAGGGTCTCCTGGTATTGACCGTCCCCAGGAGAGCAGGAAGGAATCTGAGCCCCGATGTGGGTGGGGAGAGGAGAGGGGGAATTCCAACTCCCTGGTCCCTGTGGACCCTCCAACCCCATCCCACCCATTCTGGTTTGATCTCACCCCAAAGCACCATCTGCTCCTCCTGGAAAAGGACTTCTTTTGAAAAATCCTGGGGCCTTCACGACAGCCCCACCACTTGTCCTATAATTTTGCCTTTCCATCCACCTGGCGCAGGGCAGATGCACACCGCAAGGACCAAGCCACCCTTCTTGTCCTGAGTGTAGCTTCCTGTTTGTTGACAAGACCAGCTCATCTGTTACCCACGGGGCCCAGGTTCTCCCTTTAGGGTCTGACAGTCATGGTAAAGAAGTTATGAAAATTTTGAAAAAGCAAAAGGCAAAGGCCCCATCAATTCAATTTCATGGAATAAAATTGAGAAGTTCCACATTCAATATATTCCCTTAATCATCCCCACATCAGTATCCTTCATATACGATTGTTTATTTTTCTGTTAAAAACCAGCATGCTCATCTTGCATCTTTCTTGACCATGTTTTCTGGATTTCAGTGCACTTGGGCTCTTTGGTCTGAAAAATTTACTAACTCTGTTTTAACTCAATCTCCAGTGCAGTAAAACGATTTTTAAAAGCACATACAGAAATAATTTGTTGTTATTACATAATAAGTCATACTTGAAAACAAAACCCACCTGGATGCTAATGCCTCACTATTTCTATGGACAGCAGGAAAACTTGCCAACACAGAAAGTAAGCAGCAGGCTGGGCGCGGTGGCTCACACCTGTAATCTCAGCACTTTGGGAGGCCGAGGTGGGCAGATCATATAGGCCAGGAGTTCAAGACCAGCTTGGCCAACATGGTGAAACCCCATCTCTACTAAAAATAAAAAATTAGCCAGCTGTAGTGGTGCACGTCTGTAATCCCAGCTCCTCAGGAGGCTGAGGCACAAGAATCATTTGAATCTGGGAAGTAGAAGTTGCAGTGAGCCGAGATCACACCACTGCACTCCAGCCTGGGCAACAGAGGGAGACTTGGAAAATAAAGAAGAAAGGGAAGGGAGGAAGAGGGGAGGGGAGGGAGGGGGGGAGGAAGGAAGAAAGGAAGGAGGAAAGGGGGGAAGGGG
>PVKP010055004.1:0-11222 GCA_004027715.1 Plecturocebus donacophilus
AAAAAAAAAAAAAAAAAAAAAAAAAAAAAAAAAAAAAAAAAAATTTGAATAGCTATATTAAATTGGTATTGCCTTAAAAAAAAAATAATAAAATAAAAAATAAAATAAAATCTTACTGTTTTTTGTTGAAGATGCTCTGTAAGCTGGAATTCAAAGCCACCTCTTTGAGAACTACTCATTCCCTTTGTGTGCCCCATGTATATATAAAATGTACATGTTAACAAATGTCTGTTTATTTTTCTCTTCTTAATCGGTCTTTTCTAGCAGGGGTCCATTCCAACTAAGAACCTATGAGAGTTGTAGAAAAACTCCTACAATATGTTGGGCAACCAATCTTCACAATTTTTTTAATCTTGCAAAACTGGAATTCTATACCCATTAAACAAGTCCCCATGCCTCCTCCTCTCAGACTCAGACAACCTCCATTCTACTTTCTGTCTCTATGAATGTGACTACTCCAGAAACCTCATATAAATGGAATTATACAGTATTTGTCCTTTTTTGACTGGCCGATTTCATTTTGCGTAATGTCCACAAGGTTCTTCCAAGTTGTAGCATGTGTCCAAATATACTTCCTTTTTAAGGCTGAAGAATGTTATATAAAAAGGTTTGGTAGGTTTTTTTGTTGTTGTTGTTTTGTTTTTTTAAGAAAGAAAGTACTTATCACAAAAGTCAGGAGTGTAGGAACCTCTATGTGGGGAGAAGGATGTGATTGAGAAAGAACACACTGGTGGGACTGGCATTAGGGTAGTTATTCTGTGCCTGGCAGTGCCCTATTATTTAACTTGGGTTACATAAATTATTTGCTGCTATAGACTGAATTGTATCATCCTCTAAATCCACATGTTGAGATCCTAACTCCCTGTGTGACTGTATTTGGAGAGAGTCTTTCAAAGGTAATTAAGGTTAAATGAGGTCATAAGGATGGGACTCTAATTAAATAGAACTGGCCTTATAAGAAGAAAAAGAGATCTCTCTCTCTCTCTCTCTCTCTTTTCAACATGTGGGGACACAGCAAGAGGGTGGCTGTTTGCAAGCTAAGAAGAGAACCCTCACCAGAAGCCAAGTTGGATAGCACCTTGATCTTGGACTTCTCGGCCTCCAGAACTTCAAGAAATAAATATTTGTTATTTAAGCTACCTACTCTGTGGTATTTTGTATAGCAGCCTGGGCAGACTAATTACATTCACTTTATGATTATTCATCATATTATAATTCATATTTTGTGTGCCTTTCTGAGTATGAGTAATATTTTACCAAAAACAACTTAAGAAATTACTAGAGTTTTGTTTTTTTTTTTTCAGACTGTGCTCTTGCTGCCCAGGCTGGAGCACAATGGCACAGTCTCAGCTGACTGCAACCCTTGCCTCCTGGGTTCAAGGGATTCTCCTGCCTCAGCCTCCTGAGTAGCTCAGATTACAGGCACCTGCCACCACATCTCGGTTTGTTTTGTTTTGTTTGTGTTTTTTTTTTTTTTTGAGACAGAGTCTTACACTGTCACCCAGGCTGTAGTACAGTGGCACATCTTGGCTCACTGTAATCTCTGCCTCCTGGGTCCAAGCAGTTCTCCTGCCTCAGCCTCCAGAGTAGCTGGGAATACAGGCATGTGCCACAACACCCAGCTAATTTTTTTTTGTATTTTTAGTAGAGACGGGGTTTTATCATGTTGGCCAGGATGGTCTTGATCTCCTGACCTCATGATCTACCCACCTCAGCCTCCCAAAGTGCTGGGATTACAGGTGTGAACCACTGCACCCGGCCCTGGATATTTTTTTGTATTTTTAGTAGAGACAGGGTTTCATCATGTTGGCCAGGCTGGTCTTGAACTCCTGACCTCAGGTGATCCACCCACCTTGGCCTCCCAAAGTGCTGGGATTATAGGCTCCAGCCACTGTGCCCAGCCTACTAGAGATGATTTTTATTGTCGTTAACTAATATTGCTTACAGGACTCTTTCCCTGACCACTTGTATAATGTAGTGACTAAGAGTCAAAGCTTTAGAATCAGGCTGCCTGATGCAAGCCTGGTTCTTTCCTCCATTTAATAGCTGGGTGCTTGGGCAAGTGACTGAAACTCTCTGCATCTCAATTGTCTCACTTCAAAGAGCATCTGGATCACAGCGAGTGCTCAATAAACTTTAGCTGTTACTAATATTGTATTCAAATCATTTTTAATGCTGACATAAAACTTTATTAAATAGTGTTTCCCAGGCGGCAGCCCTTAAATGCAGGCCAGTCTAATGAAATTTTCACACACTGGAAACAAAAGGATGGAACAGAATGAGTTTTTCTATACAGCTATTTCTATATCATTTTATTTGAGAATTATTTCCTTTCTATCTTTCAGAAAGTAAAATTTGTCCATTCTCTTAATAAATGATGTCAATTATAGATGCTAATTGCTTTATTGTCTTTACTTAGCAAAACTAAAAATCAGCTATCATTTTTTTCCTCCCAATTAAATTTTTTTTTTGTTATTGCTCTGTAACATTTTTTAAACCAGAGAATTACTGCTCTAAAACATTTCTTTGAAGGACTTAAGCTACCCTCTCTTCCCTCACCAGCTGGCCCACATATTCCCCTGCTCCATCTCCCCTGCCTTTATAGTATAGCCCAAGATAGCCTGGATTAGAACTGTCACTCTGCAAAGGACTTGTTTGCCCATCTGCAGCTGGGTAGAGAGGTCTCATTAGAAAATAGCATCTTCAGGCCTATGCTGTTTCCCCATGGCATTAGGCATTTTTCTCTGTGCCCCTAGACTTGAGTCGGCTCAGCCCTCTCCAGCAGCCATGTGGAGCCTTGTCATCCTAGGGTTCCTGCCCTGCTCCATTGTTTCCACTGCCTTTTTTCATTTTTCTCCCTTTCAGAAGGGGGCTCTTCCCAGGCAGAATCCTCTCCTCAGTCTCCTTTCCCTCCCTTTCTAGACTTGTGGTGTGTGTTGTGGCCCTTAACAGGGCAAGACCAAGACCAAGACCAGAGGAAGACAGGGTATATGACCAGGAGCACACTCTGGTGCAGAAGCAGCACAAATTCTAAGCTGCCCCTCACAAACATCCCAAAGAGCCTTTTTACGCTGGGGAACTCACAATAAGAAATACAAATTAAAACTGCAATGTGATACCATATTTCATTATCAGACTGACAAAGAAGTTGGCAACGCACTGTGTTGGCTAATATGTAGAAAATAGACACTGTCATATATTACTGCATTCTAGAAAAGTATCCCATGACTGGGCACAGTGGCTCTCGTCTGTAATCCCAGCACTTTGGGAGGCCGAGGTGGGTGGATCACCTGAGGTCAGGAGTTCAAGACCATCCTGGTCAACGTGGTGAAACCCCAGCTCTACTAAAAATACAAAAAATTAGGCGGGCATGGTGGCGAGTGCCTGTAATCTCAGCTACTCAGGAGGTTGAGGCAGGAGAATCGCTTGAACCTGGGAGGCAGAGGCTGCAGTGAGCCCAGATCATGCCACTGCACTCCAGCCTGGGCAACAAGAGTGAAATTTCATCTCAAAAAAAAAAAAAAAAAGGATTCCACAAATATACTCACATGTGAAAAGACACATGTACAAGGTCTTCTGTCATAACATTGTTTATTATAGCAAAAGACTGTCATTAAATTATAACAAAATGTCGTTATTATGGCAAAATGGTCTGTCTTAAAAGGCTGACTAAATACATTAATATGCCCATGAAAAGGAGTATTATGCCAATACTATGTCCATGATACACTATTAAACAAAAAAATCAGTGAGTGTGTAGTAGTCCTCAAAGTTTTAAAAATTATAGATGCATTTATAAATTTGTATATATAATTTATGTGTGCATTTATGAATATTTATATAAGTATACATGTATGTGTGTATATAAATACATATGCATAAATGCATTCTTGCATATGTATAGAATGCCCTTGGAAAGTTCCATAAGGAAATAATGCTGCTGGTTGCTATGGGCAGAGAAAATGTGTGTGGAAGATAAGGATGGACAGGAAACTTCCCACTGCAGGTTTTTTAAGGTTGTTGCACACATTGCCTACACAAAAATCCAAGTACAACGATTCAAAAGCAACTATCTTGTCAGCAGTTATAGCTACCTTTTCAGTGGAGGGGGCCTTTTCTTCACAGTTGCCGGGAGAGAAGAGCCTCTCTGCCTGCTTGCTTTGATGACCTACTATTTTCCTCCTCAGTAGCACCAGGAGAAGAAAAGAGAAATAAAGAACAGTATTTCCAATCTTGGGGTGATGGGTCTTTTTATTGCCACTGGGGTTTTTTTTGCCTGTTTGTTTGTGTATGGGCTAAGTGTTAGAACTGAAGCCTTGTGTGTCAGAGCTGGAAACTTGGTGCTTGTGATGAGTTATTGGGGTTTACTATGTAAACACACAGGTGGGACTATAAAATGGTGCAGCTGCCATAGAAAACAGTACAGTAGTTTTGGAAAAAATTAAACATGGAATTCCAAATGATCTAGCAACTCCACTTCTGGGTATATGCCCCCAAAAAGAAAAACAAGGACTCAAGCACATATGCATATACCCATGTCCACGGCAGTATTAGTCACAATAGCCAGAAGGTAGAAACAACCCAAATGTCCACTGATTCATGAATGAATAAATGAATGAACAAAATGTGGTATATACTTAAAATGGAATGTTATTCAGCCTTAAGATGAGATTAAATTCTACACGTTACAACACGGATGAACCTTGAGGACCATACACTAAGTGAAGTAAGTCAGACACAAAAGGACAAATACTGGATGATTCCACTTATATGAGGTACCTAGAGTGGTCAAATTCATAGAGACAGAAAGTAGAATGGTGATTTTCAGGGGTTTAGTGGTGAGAGCAATGGGGAGTTATTTAATGGGTACAGAACTTCAGTTTGGAAAGATGAAAAATTTCTGGAGATGGATAGCAGTGATGGTTGCACAACAATGTAAATGTGCTTAATGCCACTGAACTGCACACTTAAAAATGGGTAAAATGAGGCCAAGCATGATGTCTCATACCTGTATTCCCAGCACTTTGGAAGCTGAGGTGGGAGGATTGCTTGAGCCCAGGAATTTGAGACCAGACTGGGCAACATAGGGAAACTCCATCTCTACAAATAATCAAAAACTTAGCCAAGTGTGGTAGCATGTACCTGTAGTACCAGGTACTCAGGTGGGAGGACTGCTTGAGTTCAGGAGTTTGAACCTGCAGTGAGCTGTGATTGTGCCACTGTACTCCAGCTGGGGTGACAGAGAGAGATTCTAACTCAAAAAAAAAAATAAAAAAGTTAAAATGATAAATTTTGTTATGTATATTTTCGTACAATGAAAATGACTATTAGTATTAAACAATTATAAATGAGTAGAGCAGAATGGTCAGAAGTCCTGATTCTGAATTAGATCTTTGTTCTAATCACATTTTGGCTCATTACTAGTTATATGACCTTGAAAAAGTGACAATCTCTCTGAGCCACAGTTTCAACACTGGTAAAACTTAGAAAATAGTAACGACATAGTAGAGTTAGTAGAAATTTTTTTGAGAATTAATTAAGATAATGCAAATTCAATGTTTAGCTCAGGGCTGATGCATAGTAAATGCTCATTAAATGCGAAGGAAGGAAGGGAGGGAGAGAGGGAGGGAGGGATTTAGATTGCTAACCTAGAGTTTACTCAACATATTTCTGATTTGATATGAATGCTCTAATGGTTCAATACAAAATTCATTCAGAAATCTTCCACTGACTTCTGCTTCAAAATGGAGCTCTGAGCACAGACTTTTTTCTCCTTATAATAGGATAAACCATTAAAATGAATTTATAACAGAAGAAGGAAAATGAAAAGCAGAAAGAGAGGAGGGAAAGGGGGAGGAGGAGGAAACAACCTCACTACAACAAACAATGACAAAGAGAAGGGGAAGCAGGTCAACAGCAGATGACATTGCTCAGCAAGTTACTGGCACATAGGAATCAGGTGCAAAGGTATTGCCTATTGAAACCAGGCAGAGGCTGCTGCAGCCCCAAGTGTGGACAGAGAACACTGCAGCTACAGAGCATGCTGATCTGCCTTGTGGAATTTCCAAGATGTTCTGGGATTGGGAGGCAGAATATACAGTGAAAAGTAGAGATTAATTGAAAGTCAGTTTGCCAAATAGTAGGTTTCTTCTACTCCCTTCCTTATTCACTATAAGTTCAGCAATTTATGGCAAGGATCTATATTCCAGGCAAAAATTATCAGAGGGCTTCTCTTTACAGAAAGTGAATAAAGTATCACAGAATCTTGATTGTGTGTTGGTTGCTCAGAGCAAACTCCTCCTTGTGGCATTCAATCTTCTCCAGGTAATACCTAGATCTCAACGACACCCCAAAGCAAAAGCTACCCCCTTGAAAAGACTTCCCCATTCATAGTTTTGTTATTATCATTTTCTTAAATATGAATGAACAAGAGACTCACAATATAATTGAGGCTAATCTGCAACCTGAAAGACATATCCAAACAGGAAAACAGAATCTGGAGAACCACAGATCTTAAAAACATCAACAGCAACAAATACAAAAACAAACAAACAACAATCATGTGGTCTTTGTGACTTTTTAAAAACATGTCTACAAATATTTTACATTCTTCCCATTGAGAAGTGGAATCCATGTCTCTTCTTAAATCTGGGCCAATGTTAGTGACTCATCTGTAATCAACACTGAAGTTGACATTGTATGCCTTCTGAGGCTAGGTCGGAAAAAGGCATATAGCATCTGTTTGCAGGGCGTGGTGGCTCACGCCTGTAATCCCAGCACTTTGGGAGGCAGAGGCAGGTGGATCGCAAGGTCAGGAGTTTGAGACCAGCCTCACCAACATGGTGAAACCCCGTCTCTACTAAAAATACAAAAATTAGCCAGGTGTGGTGGCGTACACCTGTAATCCCAGTTACTCAGGAGGCTGAGGCAGGAGAATTGCTTGAATCCGGAAGGTGGCGCCAAGATAACGCCACTCCATTCCAGCCTGAGTGACAGAAGCGAGACTGCATCTCAAAAAAAGAAAAGAAAAGAAAACCAAATAGATGCATACGGCATCTATTTGTTTTTTGTGGGACACTTGCTGTCTTAGTCTGTTTGTGCCACTATAAAGGAATATCTGAGGCTGGGTAATTTTTTTTAAGGAAGAGGTTTATTTGGCTCACAGTTCCACAGGCTGTACAAGAAACATGGCACCAGTATCTACTTTTGGTGAGGGCTTCAGGCTGCTTCCACTCATGGTGGATGGGAAAGGGGAGCTGGCATGTGCACAGATCACATAGTGAGAGAGAAAGCAGGGGGTAGGGACCAGGGTTATTTATCTATTAATTTTTATGAGATGGGGTTTTGCTCTGTTGCCCAGGCTGGAGTGTAGTGATGTGGTTGTATCTCACTGCAGCCTTCAACTCCTGGGCTCAAGTGATTCTCCTGCTTCAGCCTCCCAAGTAGCTAGGACTACAGGTATGAGCCACCATGCCCAGCCAGGCTCTTTTAAACAACAACCAGCTATTGTGGGAACTAACAGAGTGATAACATACTCATTTCTCCTCCAGAGAGGGCATTAATCAATTCATGAGGATCTGCCCCCATAACCCACACATCTCCTACCAGGTCACATTTACAACACTGGAGATCAAATTTAAATATGAAGTTTGAAGTGTATCTAAACCATAGCATTCTACCCCTGAGCCTCCAAAATTTCATGTCCTTCTCACATACAAAATACAGTAATTGTACCCCAACAGTTCCCAAAAGTCTCAACATGTTCCAGTATCAACTCAAAAATCCAAAGTCTTATTTGAGACTCAAGGCAAGTTCCCTCCAGCTATAAGCCTGTAAAATTGAACTAGTTATTTACTGCCAAGATACAATGGAGGTACAGGCATTGAGTAAACATTTTCATCCCAAAAGGGAGATATCAGCCAAGAGAAAGGGATAATAAGCACCCTACAAATCTGCAATGCAGCAGGGCAGATATTAAACCTTAAAGTTCCAGAATAATCTTTGACTCCACCTCCTGCATCCTGGGCACACTGGTATGAGGGATGGGTTCCCAAAGCCTTATGCAGCCACATCCCCATGGCTTTGCTGGGCAGAGCCCACATGGCTGCTCTCGCAGGTTGGAGTTGCATGCCTGTGGCTTTTGCCAGGATGAAGTGGCATGCTGCCAGTGGCTCTATAATTCTGAGGTCTCCAGGACAGTGGCCCTGCTACCACAGCTCCACCAGGCAATGCACTAGCAGAGGCTCTCTGCAGGGGCTCCCCTGCTGGGCAGTCTTCTACCTGGTCACTCAGGCTTTCCAATACATCCTCTAAAATCTAGGTGGAAGCTGCCACACCTCCACTAGTCTTGCATTCTGCATGTTTGCAGACTTAACATCACAGAGAAGATACTAAGCCTTCAAGTTTGTGCTCTCCAGGGCAGTGGCGAGAGCAGTATCTGGGGCCATTTGAGCCTGTGCTGCTATAGCCAGAGGAGCTGGATGTGAGGAGCAGAATCTTGAGGTGGCAGCACTGGACAGTGGGGTCCCAGGCCTGGCTCCCAAAACCAGTCTGTCCTCTGAGGGCTCTGGGATATGATGGGAGGGGCAGCACTGAAGATTTCTGAAATGCCTTGGGGGCCTTTTCCCCATTGCCTTGATTATTAGCACCTGGTTGCTGTCTGTAATACCAGCTCTTAGGGAGGCAGAGGTGGGAGGACAGTTTGAACCCAGGTGTTTGAGACCTGCCTGGGCAATATAGCAAGATCTCATTCTCCACAGAAAGGAAAAAACAAAACAAAACAAAAGTACAAAAAAAAACCAAAAACAAAACAAAAATACACCCAAGTGTATTAGCATGTGACTCCTTTTTATTCATGCTAATCTCTTTAGCAAGTGGTTCTTCCATAGCACCCTTAGATTCCTCACCTGAAAACACTCTTTTCTTCTCTAACACGACTAGACTGTGAACTTCCCAAATTTTTATGTTGTGCTTCCTTTTTAATTATAAATTTCACCTTTAGGTCATGCCTTTGCTATTGTATCTTATCACAAGCTGTTAAAAGCAGCCATGCCACTTCTTGAATGCTTTGCAGCTTGGACATTTTTTCCACCAGATACTCTAAATCATGACTTTTAAGTCTGGCCTTCCACAAAGCCCCAGGACCTGAACACACAATCAAGTTCTTTGCTACAGTGAAACAAGGGTGACCACTGCTCCAGTTTCCAATAGTTTATTTTCATCTGTGACCTCATCAGCATGGCCTTTACTGTCTATATTTCTATCAGCATTTTGGTCACAGCCTCTTCACCAGTCTCTAAGAAGTTTCAAACTTGCCCTTGTCTTTTTGTCTTCTTGCCCTCCAAATTCTTCCAACCTCTGCTCATTACCCAGTTCCAAAGCTGCTTCCACACTTTGAGGTATCTTTATAGCAACACTCCACTCCTTAGGACCAAGCTGCTTAGTCCATTTGTGTTACTGTAAAGAAATACCGAGAGAGATCCAAGATGGCCAATTAGCAACAGCTCAGGAATGTAGCTCCCAGTGAAAGTGCAGAGAGTGAGTGGATGCCGCAATTGCAGACAAATTTTTGTTGCCCACAGACCGGGAGATTCCCGGCAAAGGAGCCACACGAGTCGCCAGCGCAACTCTTCTGGTCGACGCGGCTGTTTTGCCGGTGCCTCAGCGTGGTGCTTCCTGGTGCGGAGTATACGGATGGATGGGCTCGGCTGGTCACCCCATCCCCATCAGGAAAACAGCAATTGGAAGCGCTGAGGACTGAGAGTTTCACAGCAAGCACAGCGAACCCATGAAGGTTTGGCTCTGTGGGGAATGGGCATCTGCCAAAGGAAAACTAAGAAACAGAAAAACTTCATCACTGGGCGGCGGATGGCCGCGTAGCAGCAGCTCAGGATTGTAGTTCCCAGTGAAAGCGCAGAGAGTGAGTGGATGCCGCAATTGCAGACGAGTTTTTGATGCCCACAAACTGGGAGATTCCCGGCGAAAGAGCCACACGGGTCGCCAGCGCAACTCTTTTGGCCGGCGCAGCTGTTTTCCCGGCACCCCGGCGCAGTGCTTCTTGGTGCGGAGTATACGGGACCGGGTGCCCTTTTAGTCGGGCTCCTCTGGTCCCATCCCCACAAGGAGAACAGCAATTGGAAGCGCTGAGCACTGAGAGCAAGCACAGCTGAACCCGGGAAGCACACAGCAAGCACAGCTGAACCCGGGAAGGCCTAGCTCTGTGGGGAAGGGGCGTCTGCCAAAGGAAAACTAATAAACAGAAAAAACTTCATAACCAACAAGCCAGACGTCCATTCAGAGACCCAATCTGAAAGTCGGCAATTACAAAGACGACAGGTGGATAAATCCACAATAATGGGAAGAAACCAGTGCAAAAAGGCTGAGAACACCCGAAATTAGAATGCCTCTCCTACAGGGGATTGCAGCTCCCCATCAGCAAGAGAACAAGGCTTGACAGAGGATGAGTGTGATGAACTCACAGAATCAGGCTTCAGAAGGTGGATAATCAGAAACTTCTGTGAACTAAAAGAACATGTTCTAACCCAATGCAAAGAAACTAAGAACCTTGAAAGAAGATTTAATGAACTGCTAACGAGAATGGACAACTTAGAGAAGAATATAAGGGAATTGATGGAGCTGAAAAATACAACACGAGAACTTCGCAAAGCATGCACAAGTTTCAACAGCCAAATTGACCAAGCAGAAGAAAGGATATCAGAGGTCGAAGATCAACTCAATGAAATAAAACGAGAAGGCAAGATGACAGAAAAAAGAGTAAAAAGGAATGAACAAAGTCTCCAAGAAATATGGGAATATGTGAAAAGACCTAATCTACGTTTGATAGGTGTACCTGAATGTGACGAAGAGAATGAAGCCAAGCTGGAAAATACTCTTCAGGATATTATCCAGGAAAACTTCCCCAACCTAGCAAGGCAGGCCAATATTCAAGTCCAGGAAATACAGAGAACACCACAAAGATATTTCTCAAGAAGAGCAACCTCAAGACACATAATTGTCAGATTCACCAGGGTTGAAATGAAGGAGAAAATGCTAAGAGCAGCCACAGAGAAGGGTCAGGTTACCCACAAAGGGAAGCCCATCAGACTCACAGCAGATCTCTCAGCAGAAACCCTACAAGCCAGAAGAGAGTGGGGGCCAACATTCAACATCCTTAAAGAAAAGAACTTTCAACCTAGAATTTCATATCCGGCCAAACTAAGCTA
>PVKP010055005.1:0-11503 GCA_004027715.1 Plecturocebus donacophilus
GGTGAGCCCAAGAAGGACGAGGGGGGCAGAAGTTTCCAGGGGCCTGGGAGCTGTGTGAGGGGTGAAAAGCGGCCAGTCTGGGAGTCCCACACGGAGGGGACCGTTGTGCCCCAGGTCAAAGGAGAAGGGGTCCGGCCCAGGCTGAGTCCACACCAGCCTCTGCTCAGTCCACAGGCCCTGTCTGGCTCTGCCAGGCCTCCTCAAGGCCCTGGTCTGCAGGTGGTGGCCACAGTCAGGCCCCTCTGGGTCAGAGTCTGCCCCACATGGGGTGCCCTCTCTGGGTGGCTGGCCCTGGGCTCCGCACTGGCTGTGCAGGGCCGGCCTCAGCTGGGAGAGGCCCAGTGGGCTTGCTGGGGGCCGCAGGGCTGCCCCGGCCTCCGTGACTCCCACTCCCTCCTCACTCCTGGCCTCTGGGTCAAGCCGTTGTCGTTAGTGGGCATGTCGACCCCAACCGTCACCTACGGCGGCAGGGAAAGGGTTACACGGCCATTCACAGAGACACTCTCAGCCGCCGCTACGGGAGATGGGCCCGGAGAGAGACCACGTTGCTTCCCTGAGACAACCAACCACGCGGGAGGGGCCACAGCCAGGAAGGAAGCTGCCAGGTGTCTGTCCTGGAGCCCAGCGACATCTCCATGGCCAGGGTACACAGCCAGGACCTTCCCGGGAACCAGCTCCCTAACCAGGACGCCCAGCTCTCCTGAGCTCACTGACCAGGGATTTGGCCAGTGTCCCTCCCCCACGGGGGCAGTGGGCTGGTGTGCACGGCGGGAGGGGTCCCGGCCAGACGTCCCTCCACCCCCCCAGTCCCCAGTCCCGGCCGCCTTGCTCCCTGAGCTGCTGGCAGGTGATAAGCGCTGCCTGTGGTGTAGAAATAACGCGCATTCCACAGAACAAACGGTGTCCATCTACAGCAGCGCCGCAGCTGCGCCAGGACGAGCGGTCGCACCAGAGACTCGGCGCCCGTGCAGCCCCGCGGGGGACAAAGCATCCCAGCCCCGCTCCCGGCAGTGGCCCCTCAGGCAGGAGGCGGCTCCAGGAAGCGGAGGAGCAGCTGCTGCGGCCCCTCCCCTCCCGGAGGCTCCCGCCAGCGTCATCCGTGACCACCCCGAGGTCCCACCTGCCTGCCCCGCCTGGCCAGGTGTGGTGGCCTCCGGAACAGCCGCTTCCAGAACAAAGGCCACTGCCTGTGGGGCCCAGCGGCCACCTGAGCTGCCATCCCCCCACCAGGACCCCAAAATGTGCTGTGGGGCCCACCCCGCCACGAAGCTGGGGTCTCACTGCTCCTCTCCCAGACGGCCACTTTTCTTCTTTATGCGAGGATCACGCTCCAGGCCTTTCTCCAAGCCCTCCCTGCACTGGGACATTTCCCCCCGCCCGTGGACCTCTTCTGGTACCGACTCCTGGGCTCCTCAGAGCTGCTGCTGCTGCTGCTGAGCCGTGTGGGTGGCTCGGAGATGCACCACCCAGGCGATCCGTTTCCTCCCCCGGCTGCTGTCCCCGCACGGACGGGCACCTGCCCTGCGTGTTAGGAGGGAGCCGCACACCGCACCTTACATCTTCACGGGCGGCTCCAGGAGCCCCTGCAGCCGACACGTTCCACAGCATCATCCATGCGTGTGGCCGTTGGGACTGGCACAGGCCCTCTGGACGCCTTTAGCTAGAAACCAGGGCTGTTCCCCCGGGATGGCAGGAAGGTGGCAGGTGGAGGCGGGAGGGCAGCGCTGGCTGCACGGGTCCTCCTGAGCTCTGAGACCAGGCGCTGCCCTGCGTGCGTCATGCTCTGGCCATAGGTCCTGGGCTTCTGCTTCTCCTCTTGGGGTGCAAGGGCCGCCCTGGCGTTCCGCCTTCTCTTGGGAACCTAGAGAGCCCTGTGGCTCCTTCAGAGGTCAGAGGTCAATGCCGTGCACTCAGAGGCATCTGTGAATGCTTCTGGGGTTTGGATGGATGGACAGATGGGCAAATTAACAGGATCCTGCACTCGGAATCACAAAACTTTTGGCAAGAAAGGGTCATCAGAGAGCATCTAGTCCAACACTCTAAAGGGATGGGAGGGAAGCCGAGGCCAGTCACAGCCCTTGGCCTAGACAGGGAGACAGTCCACCGGCTGCTCCTGCATCTCCCACAGCCCAGGTTCACACACCTTCCTCCAGGTCAGGGAGGGAAGGGTCTGCACTCCTCACCAACTGAGGGCAGGGACAGCCTTCAGGTCCTTAGAGCCCCGCCTGACCCATCTGCCTGCCTGCCTGGCAAGGACGCCCCTATCAGGTTGCACAGTAAGGTCACCAGGCTGGGTCTGACTCATCCACACTCCATCAGCCTGCTGGTCATTACACATTCTGGAAGAGGCAAGAATCTCTTCCTCTTGGCTATTCTGATAACTAAGAACACACATTATTTGGAAGTCTTGGGTTTCATCTAATCTAAATCCTTCAGGCCGTGCGTGGCCCAAGCTCTGGCCTCAGAGGTCTGGGCCTCTCCACTGCTGGGTCTGTTTCTGCTTGGATGAGCCTCTCCTGTGGTCTTCATCCCTTCACTGGAAGCGTGGCCGTGAGGACATGGGAAGAAGAATATAGGGCTATGAACTTGGCATTTTGGTGTCAGAAGGACCTAGCTTCAAGTTCAGGCTCTGCACTAGCTAGAGACCTCAGTGTCTCCGTCTGTAGACAGAGAATAATAGTACATACCTCCAAAGAGCTGTGCACATTCAGTGGCATCTCATGTTTAACCCTTCTGCATGATGTCTGGTACCAAATCAATGCCCAGAAAAGGGGCGAAGATTGTTGCAATGATGGTATGGTGGTGATGGTGATGGTGATGGTGGTGAGGGTGATGATGGTGGTGATGGTGATGGTGATGGTGGTGAGGGTGATGATGGTGATGGTGATGGTGGTGAGGGTGATGATGGTGATGGTGGTGACGATGAGGATAGGGACACTGATGGTGACAGTGATGATGGTGATGGTGGGGATGATTATGGTGATGATAATGCTGCTTCTTTTACCTCATGAGTAAACCTGGATCAGTGCATGGACCCTCCAAGGACTTCCTCTGAAGTACTGGGCACACATTTCAGAAAGGAGCCTCCTTCTCATGTGCAGCTACAAGTAGCATGTCCAGCAGATTGGGGGCTGCCTAACCAATCCTTGTAGCAATGTCCCCATGGACAGGTCTTAAGCAAGCTGAGGTCAGGACCAGGTGCCATGGGTGCTCCGAGATCCAGCACAAAGCTGTTCCCTGCAGGGCTTTAGAGACAAGTGGGAAAGACACGCTTGGCCCTGGGGAATATTAAGCGTCCGTGCGCCACAAGAATCAAAGAGGTCTCGTGAGCCTTCACAAGAGCAGTGGCCCAGGGCACGGGCGCCGAGACGGAAGGCTGGGCAGAGGCGGTCGGTCTGGACAGAGCCCTGAGACTGGTTAACTGAGCCGGAGGTGAGGAAGAGGCCGTGCCAGGAGAGGGCCCAGTGATGTGCAGCCTGAGGGCTCCTGTGTCTGGGACCACTGACAGGCGCGTGATAGGAGGTGGCTGGAAGCATCGGGTGGGACGGGCCCCCAGGAGGCAGGGAGGTCGGATTTTCCAGTGAATGCAGAGTGAGACCCTGTGAGAAAGGGTTCCAGCCTGGCCCATCTTAGAGCCGGGGCTCAGAAAGCCTGCCAGCTCCCAGCGGCCCTGTTCCTCTCTGATGCCAGGCAGCCTCTGGCCTGTTTCCCCTGCTAGTCAAACTCTGACTTTGCAGGGAAACTCCATTTTGAAGTGAAATTTTAGTTACAACTGCAATTTATAATGCATCTGCTCGGGAGGTGCTGGGGCTGGTGGGGCTGGCAGTGCAGGCGGCTGCAGCGAGGGCGTCACGTGGTCTGCCGCCCCCCGCCCTGCACGGACGCCCCTTGGCAGAGCTCCAGGGCTCCGCTTCACACGGTCTGAGGCCTCTGTGGCTCTGCTGCGTGCGTGGCCTTCACGCCAGCACCCTGGTCTGAGGTTCTGACTTCAGGGTATGAGCACCGAAGGCTCCCGGGGAGGCTGTTCCAGGCTGGCAATGTGGGGCTCCCAGGTGGGGAAAAGGAAGGCTACGTGGCTGCTCGCAGGGTCCCCTCTGCCCTCGCCTGGAACCAGACCCCTTCCCAGGCCAGGGGCAGCCGGCGGTCACTGCCGGGTTACATGTGCTGGGCGCACGCAGCTCCAGATGCACCATGAGCGCCGCGCTCGAATGTCAGCTCCATCTTCTCACAATCATTTCCCGCATCCCCTTAGCGCCCAGTGAACGCAGCCTGCTCATTTGAATGCATAATTAGCCCGAGCATTCTACCTCGCTAATTTCAAGGCAGGGGTAGGGAATGGAGGGGGGGCGGTTAGGGATTTGCATATTAATTTAGCCGAGGGAGAGAAAAATTGTTTACCACTTCCTTCACAGAGTTGCTCACAGAGGACTTAACTCTTTCCTGCTCTGTGTCCGGGACCTCGGGGAGAGGGCGTGCGTGGGAGGTGCAGCCAGTGCCCCACTCCGCTGTGTCTTCTCCAGGACAGTCCCTGCGCATGACCTGCTGGGCTCAACCACAGCCCCCTTTCTTTGCAGGGACCATGTGAGGGCTGCCTGGGTGGCAAACAATGTGGGGACGGCAGTTGCTGAGGATGCCCTCCTCGGCTGGTCCTCATCTGCAGTTTTCAGGAGCCAGAGATACTTGGGTCCCCTAAGCCACTCCAGTGTCCTCATCTATTTTCTCCACAATCCTCCCCCAGCCCCAGACTGGGCATCAGCACAGTGCTACATGGAGGGAGGCACCCATGCTGCCACCTGCACCAGGGAGAGAGGGGCAGCTGGCAGACGGTGAGGTCCCGCAGAGGCTTTGGGTCAGGAAGAGTTTGGGGAAATCAAGGCAGGCTTCCTGGAGGAAATGGTATCTTCGGCCTTGTAGGGTGAGCATGCTTCTCCAAGCAAGGGAGCAGGTGAGTGGAAGAGCCTGGGGCCTGGGGCCACTCCAGAGACACCTGGGGAGCCTGGGCCATTTGTCCCGATCTGATTTGAGTGAGGGCTTGTGAGGGCTCAGAAGTCGGGAAGGTTTGTGTGGGGCTCAGATGATGGACTGGGGCCTGTGCCAGCCAACAGACCCACTGCTCCATGCCCTGTCTAGTCTGCAGAGCAGAGAACAATTTTTTTTTTGAGACACAGTCTCACTCTGTTGCCCAGGCTGGAGTGCAGTAGTGCAATCTCGGCTCACCGCAACCTCTGCCTCCCGGGTTCAAGTGATACTCCAACTCAGTCTACCGAGTAGCTCCTGAGTAGCTGTGCCACCACGCCCGGCTAATTCTTGTATTTTTAGTAGAGATGGGGTTTTATCATGTTGGTCAGGATGGTCTTGAACTCCTGACGTTGTGATCTGCCCACCTCGACCACCGAAAGTGCTGGGATTACAGGTTTGAGCCACTGCACCCAGCCGCGGAGTGGAGAATAATCCTAAGGACCACTGAGATGGCCGCAGCACGTCCCCTTGGAAGCGGCCCAGTGCCTCACAGCACCTGGCACTACCAGCTCTCCCTGGAGACACGCTTTCCACGCCATGCATCTATATAGAAATGATCATCCACCTGCATTTGACCCCACAGGCACTTGTGAGGACTAAATGGGGCGAGCACATGGTGTTCTGCATGGCCCTGCCCTGGCACGGGAGGCAGTGGACAGGAGCCACGTGCTCTCACTTCTCCTGACGGCAGCCATGAGGTGCGCACGGGGTCCCCGCGATCTTGGGCACCGATGCCACTGGATGGCAGTGCCTGGCTCTGTCTTCCTCAGGACTGGGAGGGCTCTAATGCTGGGAGGGATTGGCGCGTCAGGAAGGGCCAAGTCAGGGGACAGGAGGGAGCTTCCACGGCCTCTGAACACCAGCGGGGTGGAGCGTGGTGTCAGACAGAGAGGTCCGTGAGCAGGAATCGAAGGATGTCAGAGGCCGGGGCCACGGGCTGAGTGAGCAGAGCTGAGATGGTCTCTGTGGGGTGGAGGCCAGGCCAGCCCAGACCCGGCCACTCTCGCGGTGACCCTAGCCCACTTCCCCTCTCCGTTGCTGGATCTGTAGCAGGAGAGGCCGGCCGCAACCTGAGCGGCGTCAGTGCCTTCTCCTGCCATCCCAAGGGCATTCCAGGACACCGCTGCTTGTCCATCCTCCTGGACAGGCAGGTGACTTCTGTTTGCCACCCTGGATTAGATGAGCTCCAAGATCCCCTCACGCTTGGCCACTCAGGGCTGATCTAGGCCCCCACGCAGGTCACCCAGGAGCCCACGGGGCCTCAGCATGGAAGACCACAAAAGGCTGCCTCGAGCACATAGGAGCAAGCTCTCTCCACGACAACCGCGGAGCCCAGAGACCTGGCACAGACCCCTCCTGCTCCCCCGAGCGGCTTCCCAGCAGCCAGACGCCCCACACCCACCACCGCCTGCTGCCCTGGGAATCCCAGTCACACGCCCCCACTCCCTCCCATCTCAGCAGGCACACTGTGACCCAAACATAGGCCGTGGGTTCTGGAAGTCTAGGCTCAGCGCTGACCACCCTGTGACCAACAGGACCGCCATCCCCCAGAACTTCTCTCCACACATGCGTGGCGACCTACTGGTCACGGGTCACGCCTGGTACACAGGATGTGTGCAGTAAAGCCGGGGCCCCTGAGCAACATGTACAAGTTGAACAGAGGAAGCTGCAGAGCCAGGAGGGGAGGAGAAGGGAGGGGAGGGGACGGAAGGGGCCCCCATTCCCACGCCTCCGTGGCTCCTCCTGCACCGGATGGGGTAAGGCGGGGACTGAGAGCAGCCGATGGGCACTGACAGGGTCCGGGGGCCCAGCATTCCCTCCATGGACCCACTGGGACCCTCCCAGGGTCAGTGCTCAGTGGGCCTGAGAGCCTCAGGGCAGAGGACAGACCCTGCCCCCACCGTGCCCACTCTGCCAAGCCCAGCTGGGGGAACCTGGACTCACAGCCGCCCCTCTGAGCCGTGGGTTCTGGAGGAACAGTCAGAGGCGCCCCCTCCCGACCCTGTTCCTTTGGGGACTGTGAGAAGAAACAGTGAATAGATTCAGAAGCTGAGCTGTGGGCAGAGGCCAGGAGTCTGCGGAAGGGGTGGGGGGCCCCGTACGGATGTGAAGCCAGGTGGTGGTCAGGCTGCCCAGCTGCCCACAAGAGATGGTGACACTGGGCAGGTGCTGCCCTTGAGGGGGTGGCTTTGGGGTGTCAGGAGGGGCTGGCTGCAGCCCTCGCTCCCCCAAGTAAGCAGGCTGGCTCCGTCAGTGGGGCCACGGGCATCATGGCTGGCCCTGCAGAGAGCCTGCCTCCCATCTGTGAGCCAGCTCCATCTCTGCCATCAATACCAGGCCTGACAGGTGGGGGACACTACATGAAAACCAGCACCCAGGGGTGGCCGCAACTCAGCAGAAACCCCACTTCCAGCCCAGGGCCAGGCCCCTTGGCGAGATAGGGTGGGAACTCTGCCCCAGGCCCTGCTGCTCTGGGGTGAGCTGGCCGAGCTGGGTAGTTGTGGACGTGTCATCCAATGTGGGCGCCAGAGGAAGAGGCCAGGCCGCAGGCAGGCGAGGGCTGCAGGCCCAGCTCCCGATGCTGGAGGCGTGCTGGGGTGGCCACAGATGCACAAGGGACCCGAGACATCACATGCCACACCAGTGTCACACGACCAGAACCTAACGCCTTGCTCTGGCCAGCCCTTAGCCTGCCACCTGGCCAGGGGACCCAGGGCTTGCTGTCCTGGAGGCTTGGGACAAATTCTTTTGGATTCTGGCCACCCTCCTCTCTCCTGGGCTGAAAGAAGAGCCCCAGTAGGAAGATCCGCCAGGGCCTGGAAAGGACCCCACAGCATCTCTCTTCAGGGGAGGTGGCCAGGCACCCCTACCATGTCCCATGGCCCCGAGGGCCCCTGAATGCCCCAGGAAGCCACAGGCCAGGGCCAGGCATCAGAGCCAGCCAGATGGCAGCTTTGCTTCTTAAATTTCTCCATGACTGGGTCCGGCCGCTCACCCCCTGAACCCCTGGGAGGCAGGGGTCCACGGTAGTGTGTGGGTGGGCGGCGCCAGCCCAGAGGGAGCAGGATGCTCACCTCATGGAGGGGCCTAGCTCTGTCCTCACCGCAGAAGCAGGCCCTCGAGCTGCTGTGAAGGGTGGCTCTCAGGCAGTGGCGGGTGCCACCGTCCAGTCCTGCAGCAGGTGCCACATGAGCCGGAACACACGTGGATGGCAGCCCCAGACTCAGACCTGCACCCTGCAGACCTCCTTCATGAGACGGAGGAGAGCACCACCCTCCCCAGGAAAGTGTGGCGATGCCCGGCGCAGCGGGGGCAGGATGTACCGCAAGGGGTCCGTCCTCACCGCCCACCACCCCGAAGCCTCCCTCGGCGGCGTGCACTGCTTGTCAGGCCATGGCGATTCTCTGCTGTGGCCTCAGTCCAGCTGGGAGCCTTGAGGAGGCTGCCGCATAAAGCACCCATGGTCTGGGACTGGAACCAAGGGGGTTCCAGACCCTGTGTCTCTCCCCAGGGTGCCATGAGCACGCGGGGTGAACATCCGGAGAGAGAGCTCAGAGAGGGTTCCAGGCATAGCTGGTCCCCTCTGCCAGGGGACAGGGAGGCCTCTCCAAGGCCTGGATCCCGTGCAGCGGGGAGCCGGCGAGCAGAGGGTTAAGTGCTGATGATGCCTCCAACTCTGTCTCCGCACCAGTGAGCTTAATGTGCTCATTTGCATACTGCAGTGTGCGCGATTAACATGAACTTTTAATTTCTTCTAAGTAAATTACTTCTTGCTGGTACGTGAGGTGCACAAATGTCAGAAAAACGGGAGCGCCTGAGTCAGGGAGGGGATGGGGGCTGTTGGGAGTCACCCAGGAATGTGCACACACAAGCGCGCGCACGCACACACACACACTGCACGGATCCATGTGGGCCAACACCACACACACTCGCCGCCTCTGGCCAGCTGTGCACAGACCCAGGGCTGGCTGGCAGCCTCTGCCCAGCAGCCTCCACCCAGCAAACACCCTGCATGCCCAGGCTGGCCTGAAGCGGCCTGCTCCCATGCCCAGCCTCACTCCCGTGTGTCTGACACTTGCACACACACGTGCAGGATCCCACCCGAGAGGGCCAACAGAATTACCCAGCCTCGACTTCCCTTTCTGCTTCTGCTTTTTAGGTTGTAAATAAGGATGTAAATTTACAGGGATTGAAACAAAGAATCTGGAGCAACGAAGACACAAAGGCCGTTCCCCTGCCCTGTCTGCAGGACCGGAGGGAGGCCAGGTGGGGCTGCTTTGGGGAGAGCCGGATGGAAGAGCCCCTCCCCGGAAATTCCCTGGCTGCCAGCCCAAGTGGCCGACACTGAGCCTCCACCCTGGCCCCGCCGGGAGCCTGGCCTTCTCCATTTCTCATTCTCACAGGGGCCGGGTGCTCACTCCTCCCTGCACGCTCCTCTCCTCGCCCTTTGGAAAGGACACATGGCAAAACACGGAGGCTGAGGCTGACGCCAGACGGCAATTTCAGCACCTCGGAGAGGGACAGCCGCCAGCCCTGTGGGATCCGGGGCAGAGCTCGGGGGATGGTGGCAGCCTGAGTCCGGATCCCATGGGCGCAAGGGACCAGGAGCGTCTCAGGAGTGGTGAGGTCCAGGAACCTGCAGCTGGAGCCCCTGACAAGGGCCTGTCCCCATCCACAGGAGGCAGGATAGATGCCGTGTCCACACGGAGCTGGTGTCCAGCCTCGGCTCCGCAGCCCACGGGCCCAGGGCCTGGACAGGCCACTGAGACCCTCTGTGGCCCTGTCTTCTCTGTGCAGTTGCACAGAGTTTGCCTAGGGCTGGGGGCCTCCCACATTCACCCCCTGCCCAGAATCATATCGAAGCCATGCTTGGTGGCTGGGACCACGGGGCACCACCCAAAACATGAAACTGACCCACCCAGGGCTGGAGTCACTGCCCACACCCTAAGGAAGGTCCCCTCAGCCACCCCAGGACAGTGGAGATCAAGGATCAGGACACTATAAGGTGCAGGCAGGACCCCTCCCCACCCAGCACTCACTGCAGGGGTGCGGCACCTCACGACCAGTCTCCCGGGGCATATCGACCTTTGACACTTGGTTCTTGGGGGGCCCAGCTCCCTGCCTCCCTGGGTCCAGAAGGGTCAGTGGGGAACCCACCCTGTCGATGACTCTCAGGCAGCCATGAGGATGGGGCAAAACCCAGCCTGCCCGCACGTCTCCGCCTGCCTGCACCTCTCTGCCTGCCCCTCACACCCTGGTATGCCGTGAGGGAGGCCAGCACCCCATGCAGATGAGCTCAGGACTGCACAGGGCACAGAGCTCACTGATAATGCAGCCGGCCCAGACTGTGCAGACCGTGACCAGGCTGCCCTCAGAAGGTGGTCAGGGAAGGCTTCCTGGAAGAGGAGGTCTCGTGTCCCACTATGAAAGACGCATCAGGATGGAAAATGATCTGGGGCAGGCAGGGATGGAGTCTATAGAGTCCAGGGTTCTTGCCGGGGGCCCCCGCGTGGGACAGTGGGGTGATTCCTCAGCACAGGGTAGGTGCCCGGACGCTGCGTTCACAGACCTCCTCCCCCGTCCTTGGCACAGCACCCCGGAAAGCAGGTGGAAAGCCCTCAGCTCGCCTGCATGGAGGGAAACTGAGGCACAGAGGGCCTCCCAGCCAGCTGAATGGTGGGGGCAGGATGAGGGGGATGGGAGAGCCAGGGCCTCCTAGCGTGGCTGCCTGCGTGTGGCTCGGCAAAGCTGGGGGCCTGGGTGGGTAGGAGCAAGAGGATGGACGCTGGAGCCCCGGAGGGAGGACAGCTGGAAGAAGGCGGCCCCTGGGCAAGGGGCGTGAGAGGCCCAGGCAGTGCCACCCCGGCCACCTCCATGCTAGAACTTTCTGTGGCTCCCTGTTGCCATCTCCCTGCCTCTGCCGGCCAGACATCCCCCAGAACAGCCGACACCACCACCGACTCCTCCAAGGCCCGCACTGCCTTCACCCCTGGCCACTCTCCTCTCATCTGCTGCTGTGCGATGGCGTCCACGCTGCACCTGCCTGGATGTGCCCTCACCTGCCGGAGGCTGCAGAAGCTCCCTGCAGACTGGGAGCATGGGGACACTCAGTCCTAAGCCAGGGGCCACCCTCCCCGTACCTGAGGAGGTGGGCCTGGGGCCCTGGGGAGGGCGCTGTCCCCTGCATGAGGCTGACAATGACCCCTTCCCTGGCAGCTGGGATATGTGCATGTGTGCGCACGTGTGTGCATGGTGCGTGTGCGTGTCTGTGCTCATGAGGTGACTGTGCATGTGTGTGCACGTGTGTGGGGCATGTGCTTGTCTGTGCTCATGAGGTGACTGTGTGTGCATGTGTGTGGTGTGTGTGCGTATCTGTGCTCATGAGGTGACTGTGCATGTGTGTGGGCACGTGTGTAGGTGGTGTATGCGTGTCTGTGCTCGAGGTGACTTGCGTGTGTGTGCACATGTGTGTGGTGCATTTGCC
>PVKP010055006.1:0-11224 GCA_004027715.1 Plecturocebus donacophilus
GTCTTGTAGAATAACTGGACTGTGTTCTTTACAAATGCTAAGGTCAGGGAAGATAAGGACTGAGGAACGACTCCAGACTAAGGGAGACTAACAAGACCTGAAAAGTCCATGTGATGCAGGGTGCTGGCCTGGGTGCTCAGCCAGGAAGTAAAATCACGTGAAGAACATTATTGGAACAATTGATGTAATTCATTTAGGGACTGTGGATTAGTTAATCGCGTCCATGCTAAATTTCCTGGTTTCGATGTCGGTACTGTAGTTAAGAGAGCTATCTTATTCTAGGAAATGGGGACACTCCTAGCCCAGGGTCACCCCAAGACCTCTCACTGCTCTGGTCCCCTCTGGCACTGAAGGAAAATGGGGGAAAGGAAAATGACATTTTCAATGTGACCCCAAATGGTTTAGAAACTGAATGTCTGTCTATATTAGAATATTATTTAAATTATAATTTTAATATTCATAATACCATTTAACATAATTATTTGTTGTTATATTAAAATATATTTAACATATAATAATACTTTAGAGAGAGAGAGAAGGAATAATAAAACAAATGGGACAAAGAGTGACCATTTGGCGGATCTGGGTGGAGAGCATGTGAGAGCTCCTTGGACTCATCTTGGAAACTTTCTCTAAGTTTGAAATCACATGAAAATAAAAAGCTACCCCAAAACTACATCAAAAACTGGAATGTTATCAACAGAAAATATCCGTGATACTTACCTTTCAGCGGTAGCATCACACTTAATTTTTATTTTCATCTTCCTGCAAACAAGTGTTTTCTCAAGTCGTCCACAACACACACGTGTGACCATGTGACCGGTTCACTGGACAGTCTGACTCAGTGGGGTGCAGGCGTGGACCTGCCTTTCAAAAGCCCCCACCGCCGCCGTGCAGCGCTTTTCAGTTCCCTGATGGCATCTTGGAAGATCTCAAGACCCCCTGAGTACCTGGAAGTATGGAGACGTCTGGTCCAGATTGCAGTGTTCATTTCCCATCTGATGGAGAGCTCATCTCCGTGCCCTGGCCTTGGCCTGGCCTTGGCTGGAAGGAGGCGGGAAGGGAAGGAGGTGGCCCCGTCCTCTGCTCACCACGCCTCTGGGTGGTCAGGGTCAGGACAGAGGCTGAGGTACGGGAGGAAAGGAGACACATCCTCTCACCCACCTGGAGCTGTGAAGTCTCCCAGTTGGCTGGGATGCCTCTGGTAGCCAGAGCCCAAGGGCTACTCCCCTTGGGGGCCAAATGTGACATCTTTGGGGGCCCCGGAGGGAGTTTACACCACACTGCCCCCTGGCACCTGAGATCCCCCTGCCCCGGCACCCCCAAGACCACTCACTGCTCTGGTCCCCTTGACCATCCGGCAATGCCCTCAACACCTACTGGAGGACTAGAGGTCCCACAGGGAAGAAGTCTGGAGCTGACTCCACGTCACCCTCCCGGCCCCGCCAATCTGCGTCCTCTTGCGGCGTTTCCCCCGTCCGGGAATCGCAGCCCCTTCCTCCCCAGTGACTCTTCCTGCCCCTCCCTCGCTCCTGCACACTCACCACGTCCTTTCTAGTCTATCTCCTGAATATTTCCCCAAACCAATAGTTTCTTCAAACTTTTTTCTTTTTTCTGAGACAGAGTCTCGCTGTGTCGCCCAGGCTGCAGGCTGGAGTGCAGTGGCTCGATCTCAGCTCACTGCAACCTCTGCTTCCTGGGTTCAAACGATTCTTCTGCCTCAGCCTCCCGAGTAGCTGGGACCACATGCGAACGCCACCACGCCCAGCTAATTTTTGTATTTGTAGCAGACGTGGGGTTTTATCATGTTGGTCAGGCTGGTCTAGAACTCCTGACTTCGTGATCCACCCGCCTCGGCCTCCCAAAGTTCCAAACTTATTTTTAGAAATAGGCTTTTCCTTTTCTCGGACGGAAACTTGCATGGTACTCTAACACAGAGAACATATCAAAGTAGAGCCCCCAGGTTAAAGGGAGAAGGGGAAGTTAGGGGCGGCAGGCAGAACCCCCCTCACTGGCCACCCTCCAGCCACACGCTGGTTCCTGGGATCCCTCTCAACACAAAGTACTCCGAGGGTCACGGTGGTGAGACCGCTGCAGTCCACCCACCTTCCCACCACCTTGCTCTGCCTGGGTGCTGGCCAACATCATCACGGTGCAGGCCATGGCCACGTTCTTCACTGAACCACAGTCTGCATTCTGTAGCCAGAGTGGTCTCCTCAAAATGAGAAATGAAATAGTACCACAGTCTCCCCTTATCCACAGGGGATACGTTCCAAGCCCCCAGTGGATGTCTTGAATCCTGTGTGCACCATGTTTTCTCCTATACAGACAAACCTGCCTAGGGGAAAGTTTAATTTATGAATTAGGCACAGTAAGAGCGTAACCGTAACAAATAATATCAAAACCGAACAAGCATCACAATACACTGTTCACCATTTCACAGACCCAAGACTCGTTCTCACCGTAGATCTCAGCGGCCTCGGCATATGGTTCTTTTTCTTTCCTTATTAAATTGAGAGCGTTCAGCTTTTGGCTTATGGGAAGCACTGTGCAGCTTCCGGCACATCTGAACCTCCAGCTTCGCGACCCTGGCACTTTGGGGCCACCATGAAGTAACATAAGGCTTACCTGAACACAAGCACTGGCTACTGTGACTGTCCATCTGATCACCCAGCCGGCTGCTAAGCGATGGGTGGGTTGAGTCATGTCTACAGCAGGAATACGACGGACAAAGGGATGATTCACATCCCGGGCAGGATGGAGCCGGGTGGCGTGAGATTTCGTCACACTACCAAGGGCGGCATGCATTTTAAACCATGAGAGTTGTTTATCTGTGGAACTTTTCATCGAATATCGTTGGACCTCAGTGAACCGTGGGTAACGGAAACTGCAGCTAAGGGAGGACACCCGTGTCATTCCCTTGCTTAAGGTGCTCCTCATTTGGGGGATAAAGTTGAAACTCCTGAACATGCTGTCAAAGTCTGCTCACACTCTTCCCTCTGCCAGCCAGACTGCTAGCTGGGACCCTCATCCCCAAATTCATATGCTGACATCCTAAACCCCAAAGTGACGGTATTAAGAGATAGGGCCTTTGGGAAATAATCAGGTCATGAGGACCCCACCGTGCGAATGGGATAAGTGCCCTAATCAGAGAGGCTCAAGAGAGCTCACTTGCCTTTTCAACCACGGAAGGACACAGTAAGAAGCCATCTGTCAGCCAGTGGCTCACACCGGCTCACAGAGTGGTGAGTGGGCCTGAATCTGCTGGTGTCCTGGTCTTGGACTTCCCAGCCTCTAGAGCTGTAAGAAAGAAATTTCTGTTGCTCTTTAACTACCCAGTTTACTGCATTTCTGCTACTGCAGCCTCTGTCTCCGCTTCCTTCGCACCAAATTCGTCCCAGTGTCCACAACACGTGATGACTCTGGCTCCAGACCTTCCGACATGTCTTTCTCTCCTCCCTCCCTCTGCACGGTCCCCAGCCTCCTTTCCTTGACCTGGAGACGCCACTCCGGCTTCTGGTCCCACGTGAGGATAGACTGAATGGGAGGAGGTTATCGATGGGCATGGGTCATGCCAGTGGGATTTGGAGTCTACAAAAAGTCTCAAATGAAGACAGGATAGCATCCACTTTGGATGTGTTTATAAACTGGATGTCCAAAGGTCAGGGACCAGGGGTGATTTGAGCCGCTCTGGGAAGCCTCCCTGAATCCCCAAAGGCCCGTCCATCTTCGTGGGGTCTTCTGTACCTAGTTCCAAAGACAGTCACCCCAGCAGGGTTCTGGAGACCGTCTAGAGATGCTTTCGGAGCGTGTCCTTCTAAAACTCAAGTCCTCTGAGGAGTTACTTGTCAGTAGAGGTGGATCCACGTGTTTGTAGGGTCTGAAGTTTACATAATAGAGGATTTTTTCTGAGAAAACAAAGTCACAAATAGAAACTTCGGTGCAGGGCCTTGGGAGAGGCTGTGGGCAGGCAGGGGCCCTGAAATAGTTCCACTGGCTTCCTATCAGTCCAGCCCTCCTGGTCAGAGGCTGGATCTCAAGCCCCCCTGAGGACCTGTAAGTAGGATAGCAGCTCGGGGGTTTCTCACTCAGGGTGATTCCGGTATCACTGCGGGGCGAGGGAGCCGGAGTCAGGCAGGCCCGGGACTCGGCCCAGGGTCTCCCACCAGCTACATGCCCTCTGGAAGCTTACTTCAATCTTTTGCATCTCAGTTTCCTCTTCTGAAATAAACTGAGATTGCTCATGGGGTCATTACTCTAAAAGGTCTTGGCATCTAAAAGTTCCCGTGTTTACCCTTCCAGAAAACCAGCCTTAGAGCCGAATTCAGATGACTCCAGCCCCTTTTGCACCTACAAGGACAAAAGCCAGTGCTCGGTGTGATGGGGGAAAAAGATTTTGTCGCTTAAGGATCCCTTTCACAAAGTGTCATTTAGCTTCTTCGCCGCACGCTTGGGAAAGCGCACTCATGTGGGTGGGAACGCTCCTCGGCTTCTCTAAGAGGGTTCTGCGGTGACTGCTGGTGCCAGGCAAGGAGGGCGCTGGCCGGGGACCTGCAGCTGCCTGCTGCCCCGCTCTGCTGCACTCCTGGCACCCAGGGGAGAAAAGAGAGGAAAGAGGGCTAGGAAGAGGGTTTCCGTTTCCTTTCCTGGATTCGTGCTTAACCTGTGAAGTTTTGATGTAAGCAAAGTAAGTTCTGGCATCCTTTCGCTTTGCTTTCTGTGCTCTTTCTTTGGGGTGCTCCTTCCCTCCCCACCCTATCATGTCCCCTAGGTCTTCCTTGCTGTGCAAAGGCACCCTTGCCCTTCGCCCACCACGCAGCCCAGTGCACCCTCACCCGTCCCCAAGTACACGGGATGGCTGCTTAGAGTTTGATGTCAACTCTGATGGCGCTAACGACTTCATTCTCAGTTCTTCATACCTTAATCCTCTGGAAAGCGTTTACATGTAAAAGAGCACGTGTGACCTGCCTACATGAATTTCTAACTGTCAGACTATCAGGAGGGGAAATGAAGCTGGAAACTAAGCTGCGTGGAGGAAGATAACCTGGCAGCAAGGCTGGGGAGGTCAAGCCCCACCTGGAAATGGATGTCTGCTTGTCGTAGTGCCTTCCCTTCCTGCGTTTCAGATCCTCGGATGTCCCCAGTAATCCAGGTCTTCCCAGAATGGCTAGGGCCAGGACTGGGGGTGGGAGGAAGCGAGGTGGGGAGGGAGGGAGAGTCGAGGTTGTTCACAGGCGTGGGTTTTTTTGTGTGTGTGCTAATGAGTGGGATGCAGGCTTCTTAGGTGCTAGCCTTGGGGCCTGAGGAAGGAAGGCTGGGAGGGTTAGGGAAGTTAGGGAGAGAGAGCCGAGTGACAATAATGAGAGCCAGACAGTGACTTCATAAGGTGAGAAACAGGGAATCTCTAAAAGTTTTTGAGCCGAGATGTGAGTGTTACCAGCTGCCTTTATGGAGGATTGATTTGCCGGTGATATGTCTGATTGACTGAATAAGGGAGCCTGGGGTCAAAGGGTGTGAGGGAGGTCGCCCCAGGAATGCGGGGCTGTGCAAAGCATAGCAATGGTGTTTCAAGGACAACACTGCTCTTTGGTATCTGAATATGGAGAGCGGGGAAGAGCGTTAGGATCCACATACTAACAATAATGACACTAATGATACTCAAACGAGGAAGTGAGAAAACTAGCCCATCTTGGTACAGACAAGGGAACAGGATTTAGTTGGGATACCTCTTAGCCAGTAGCCAAAGGGACTCCAGCGGAAACTGGCTAGTTATTCACCACACTGTGCATTGGATGTCTTTTTTCATATATCTTTGTAAACTCATATGAATGTTTCCTAAGGGTAGTTTCTTAAAAGAGCAGTTAGTATATCAAAGGATGTATGCGTATACACTTTTGAAAAACCCTGGCAAGCACTTTTATCTTAAATGATAAGTCCCATTCAGTGAATGTGGGAAGAACAGGCATTCTCCTATGTCATGGATGCAATGGTAAGATGTTACACCTTTTTTGGAGAGAAATTTAGCAATGTAGCCTTATCAATGTGCCTATCTGGTGATTCCATTTGGAGTTTGTTCTAAGGAAGTAATCAGGCAAATAGGCAAAGATATTTTTATGTGACTTTTGGCAGCACTATATATTATAGTGAAAAATTAGGAGGAAATCTGTGTCTGGTATTAGCGGGTTGATTAAATAAAATATGGCACATTCATACAATTAAAAATCACATTGTAGATGTACATTTATAGACATAGGGAGATGTTCTCGATGGTGCATGCTGCAAAAGCAGACTACAAACCACTGATTTGGAGGCACCATGAGCTTAGGATTTGCTCCCCACTCAGGATTCCAGAATCCCTTTTCTTTTCTTTTCTTTTTTTTGTTTGTTTTCTTTTGAGACAAAGTCTCTCTCTGCCGCCAGGCTGGAGTGCAGTGGCGTGATCTCAGCTCACTGCAACCTCCTCCCGGGTTCAAGCGATTCTCCTGCCTCAGCCTCTCAAGCAGCTGGGACTACAGGCGCACACCACCACACCCGGCTCATTTTTGTATTTTTAGTAGAAATGGGGTTTCACCATGTTGGCCAGGCTGGTCTCGAACTCCTGACTTTAGGTGATGGCGTGCTTCGGCCTCCTAAAGTGCTGGGAGGCTCACAGTAAGCCACTATGCCCAGCCCCCATTTGCTTTTTGAGTCAAGGTCAGGAGAAGGGCTCTGCTGGGTCCTTTCCCTTCCTTTCCGGCAGGATCAGCCTTCCCAAGTGAAGAATGGCCGTTGGGTAGGGGATCTTTCTCCTCAGCAATCTTTGGCCCCCCTTCCTGCTGACGGACACTCCTTGGGTTTTCAAAGAAGTTGGGGCACGCTTCCCCAGTATTCCCAGCATGGATTATGGAATCATTCGTATTACATCCATGTGAACATCTGCGTACTGAGGGAAAGGGGGCTTGAGGCTTCAGGTTTGTAGACTGCAACTTGGACTGGATGTCCGGGCACCACCCTTACTCCACGCTCCCGAGAATCTCTGTGGTTGCATGGACAATTCCGCTCCCATGCTGCCCCCAACAGCCATCATTAGGATTGAAGGAAACTCCATGGTCAGAATTTTATCCTTTATGTTGTTATCTCTCGTGATTTTTCTAACCATGGAACTGAAATCCCGTTGACCTTCTCCACGTACCCTCCTCCTTTTTCGCTTCTGAGTATGTCTTGAAAGTTTCCTTTGAAATCTAAGAAATCGAACAATACTCAGCGTCCCCATTGCTCAATGTTAGAGAAGCTCTAAAAAAAAAAAAAACTATGGAGCTTCAGGTGGTGGAGGTTTGGGAAAAATACAGAGGATATTGAGGACGTGAGACTGATTGTCCAATGAGCTGGAGCAGCGGCGTGGGCTATGGGTTAGACCCCACTTGCCTTCCTTTTAAATGTCGGGAAGGGCGAGCTATTAAAAAGCAAACCTTGGCTGGCTTAGATTCCTTGATCTTTGTGGGTCACAGGGTACATGCTGCAAACGTGGGGAAGCAACTGAGATGTGGGTTAGTGAACAGCAAGGAAGTTTCATTCTTTCACTAAAGTAGAACTTCCTCGCCTCATTAGAACTTAAGAATTCCTCACAATGAGTGAAGTGCATAATAATAGATTCGACAGGGAGCTGGAATTTCTCTTGCTGTAGAAAAATTTTCTTATAAAGAAAAGTGGTATAGTATATTTGATTGAATTTAAAATAATACTTGTTCCTGAGATGCACACACACACACACACAGGTTACGTATTATACATTATATGCTACATGTATATTTGATATTACATATACATGACACACACACACACACACACACACACACACATATTTTCCGAGACAGAGTCTTGCTGTATATCCCAGGCTGGAGTGCAGTGGTCCGATCTCGGCTCACTGTAGCCTCCGCCTCCCAGGTTCAAGCGATTCTCCTGCCTCAGTCTCCCCAGTAGCTGGGACTACAGGTGCACACCACCACGCCTGGCTAATTTTTTTCTGTTTTTAGTAGAGACTGGGTTTCACCATGTTGCCCAGGCTGATCTCGAACTCCTGACCTCAAGTGACCTGCCTGCCTCAGCCTCCCAAAGTGCTGGGATGACAGGCGTGAGCCACCACACCCAGCCTCCATGGTGCATATTAGATATTGCATGTTGCAGTCAGGAGGAGACTAGCACTGCACTTCTAATGCCTCAGCTTTCTTTACTGAACAATTTGACCCCGAAGGTTAATGGGTTGCTTTTTTTTTTTTCCTACAGGGGATGAGTGGAAAGCAGAGCTCTCTAGCCAGAAAATTTCCAGAAGACCCATTAGGACGTTGCATTTTGGGGATGGAAGAGGGAAGAACGTGCTCTGACCCATGGGCCTGGAAAGAGTCGTGGGGACTGCTGGGTTGGTGGAGAGGACTCAGCTGCAGCCCCTCTGGGCAAGGATTGCAGGAGCCAGCTTTGTTGAGGGAGGCGGGCCCAGAGCAAGGGGACCGAGCTGACAGACCCAGCATTTGACCCCAGCAACACGCTCCTCCTTGCTCGGGAGTGGAAAGCCGAGGGAACGTTTAAAATAACATTGCAGAGAACGAGGTGCTCTTTGACTGTCAGCCGCGGGAGTTCACAGACTCCCTGAGGGCTGGAGGAGCTGCAGAGAGACCAAGCTGGGATCCCGACAATGCCCTGATGGCCCTGCGTGCTGTCCTGCTGCTGACAACCGCATCCGTCCATGCGGGGACGGGGCCCTGGCTCGGCTTAGCAGCCACGCCTGTGAAAAGTCATTCGGCACGAGAGGGCCACGGAGGGGAAGAGTCTGCAGAAAGGGCTTTGAACCTCAGCAGTTGGGACCCAAGTGCTGCCCCGCGGGGCTGTTTCGGGGCTGGTGCGACCACGCCTGGGCTTTGTGGTCGGCGCCAAACACCACAGGTGCGCCCTTTCTCGGCCGCCTGGGGACCGTGTCCCCTGATTTCCATCTCACCTTCCCGCGAATCTGCCCTGGGTGCTCCTCCGCCTCCTCGACCTGTGAGCACCCCTCTGAACTGCTGTGCATTCTCTAAGGCCCCTTCGCTCCCAGAGCTCTCTGCCATCCTTCGCAATGCCAGTCAGATAAACCTGTCGACAGGGAAGCACCATGCCAGCCCTGCAGTGGCACCTGACAGCAACAGCAGCACCAGCTAGGGAAAGCCCACGCTGTTATCCTGCCCCGGGCAGGGGTGCGGGCGGTGGCGGGGATTTTAAATCCGGGGGCTCCTGGCTACCCCCCTGCTCTCCTGCTCCCCTCCCCGCCAGCACACGCACACACACCATCCGTTCAGCTACTTAGGGATTTCCATTTTCAAAACTCAACCAGAGCGAAGAAAAACAGATGTTTGCTGGGGGAGTTCATCAGTGAATGGCGTGTTCAGTTGTTACCCACGAGAGTTGATTGTCGGCAACGACAAATACACACCCCGACAGAGGAACAGCAACGCACTGTGTCCTCCGGGCCCATTCACGCCGCTGCATTCTTCAGGCAGAGCTATGGTGGGAGAGGAGCTGGGGTGTGCTGAGGTGCAGGGCCTGTTTTGTTTGTTTTTGTTTTGTTTTTTGAGACAGAGTCTCATTCTGTCCCCCAGCCTGGAGTGCAGTGGTGCGATCTCAGCTCAGTGCAACCTCTGCCTCCCAGGTTCAAGCCATTCTCCCACCTCAGCCTCCCAAGTAGCTGGGATCACCGGCATGCACCCCCATGTCTGGCTAATTGGTTGTGTTTTTAGTGGAGACAGGGTTTCGCCATGCTGGCCAGGCTGGTCTTGAACTCCTGACCTCAGGTGATCTGCCTGCCGTGGCCTCCCGAAGTGCTGGGGTTGCAGGTGTGAGCCACCATGCCCGGCCTGTTCTGAGAGCTGTGCACTTGCAAGCTCCAGGCTCCTGTCTTCTCCAGAAAGGCCACAGGCTTATGTGGCGTGGAGTACCCAGCCACGCTGCCCGCAGGGACCCAGCCCCCCTTGCCCTGAGTTGGAGTCCTCCAGCCCAGATCAGCTGGCGTCTCCTGGCCTCTGCTCTCTATTCGACGCAAACTCTCCCAGGAAGGATGCACGGAAGGCTCGGCTCTCCATGAAGATGTGCCAGCGGGCCCCCAGGGAACCTCGGCTCACCCCGTCGCCAGTGTCTGTGAACTCACCCACTGAAGTATTGTTTCCTGCTCTGTGTCCTGCAGCTGCTTCTTGATCTCCACCCAGTAGGCACAGAAATAAACTCTTTGCCTTGTTTCCCTGCCCGGCCCAGCCGGTGGGGATGCCCTGGGCTGCCCTGTCAGCAGCACGAGTACTGGTGAGTTGCGGGTCATCAAGGAGGTTCACGTGGTGGGACTGAGCGCAAACCACCTAACGCCAAGCAGCTGAGTCCTGCTGCGGCCGGGTCAGCCCGCCTGCCTCGAGGGCCCCTCCTGCGCTCCCTCCGGGAGGCCGCAGCCTTCGGCCACTTGCCCAGGTCTCTCCGCTCTCTTTCAGTCGCTTCTGTCATCTTCCAAATTTGGCTCCAGGCACATCTGAATCCGTGGAAGTGTGGCCGAACAAAAGGATCTTTACAGGACAGGACGTCCCTTCCTCAGAAGAGCGTGACGGTTGTAAGTGGCAAGGACATTTTCCTCCTTGACTGAGTTACGTTTAATGACCCCAAACGCCTTGCCTTGTGTGTTGTTGTTGACAGTGAAGCAGGCAAACAGCCGTGGGCTCGGGTCACCGACACAGGCGCCTTTCCCTGGCTCCCCTCACGGGTCTGCCCACCTTTCCACAGCTGTGGTGGGTACAGGGACACATCTTCCCTCGTGGGAGCTCGCCTCACCGGGCGCATTGGCCATGGCCTCCCTGGCGCAAGCCCTTTATCGAGACATGCCAGAAGAAACAATGAACCCTCCTTCGCCTCCTCCTTCTTCTTTTAATTAATGAATTTTGCTTTTTAGAACAGTTTTAAATTTCCAGAAAAATCGAGCGGATAAGACAGAGAGCTCCTGTATACCTTGCTTTTTGTTCCCACGAAATTCCCGTGATTAACATCTTACATATCAGTATGGCACATTGGTTAGAATTAATGCAATTCTACTGATACAGTATTATTACCTAGAGTGCACAGTTTATTCAGATCTCCTTTGTTTTTACCTAAGGTCCTTTACCTATCCCAGGATCCCATCCAGGATCCCACAGCACATTGAGTTGTCAGGTGTCCCTGGGCTACTCGTGGCAATGACAGCTACTCA
>PVKP010055007.1:0-11220 GCA_004027715.1 Plecturocebus donacophilus
CTGGTGTGGTGCGAAAGAACCCTAGTGTGGGCAATGGGGACGATGAGGCAGCTGAGTTGATGCAGCAGGTCAACGTATTGAAACTTACTGTTGAAGATTTGCAGAAAGAGAGGGACTTCTACTTCGGAAAGCTATGGAACATTGAATTGATTTTCCAGAATGAGGGGGAAAACGACCCTGTATTGCAGAGGATTGTAGACATTCTGTATGCCACAGATGAAGGCTTTGTGATACCTGATGAAGGGGGCCCACAGGAGGAGCAAGAAGAGTATTAACAGCCTAGACCAGGAGAGCAACATCGGAATTCTTTGTTCCAAATCGTGTGCTTAACTGTGAAATATTCCCTTTTATTATCCTAAGAGGACTCACTGATTTCTTTTCATAAGCAAAAATACCTCTTCTTAAAGTGCACTTTGCAGACATTTCACTTCCTTTCCAATAAGTTTGAGTTAGGGGCTTTTACTTTCTAGCAGAGCAGTATCAACATCTAGTTGGTTCACCTGGGAAACAAAGAGGCTGACCCTGGGACTCACCGTGCGGATGCAGGTCACACTGAGTGCTGGAGCAGGTGTTATGGAATATGCTGAGGCGGCGACCTCAGTGGAGAAATGTAAAGACTGAATTGAATTTTAAGCTAATGTGAAATCAGAGAATGTTGTAGTAAATAAATGCTTTAAGAATATTTAAAATATTCTTCCACATTTCAAAATATAAAAGCTAACATGTCAGGAGATTTTGCGTTTGACATTGTGTCTGGGAAGGAAAGGCCAGACCTCAGACCCTTTGGAATCTGCTGTCACAGGTCTTACAGGGCTGCTTGAATCCTCACAGGCCTAGGCTTTGGTCTAAAAGAAACGTTTAAAAAGTTGTCCTAGAAAGCCATTTGGTGTCAAGTTGCATCCCTGCTAAAAAGCAAGAGGTGTCACTGCCTGGATAACAGAGGATGTGTTTCAGCCCTGAGATGTTTGAGTTGAAGAAGTCAGTTTTCATTGAGCATTTCTCTGTTTTTCCGGTTGTCCCCGAAATTTCTATGTATTATGTTTTTGGGGAAGTGAGGTGTGCCCAGTTTTTTAATCTAACATCTACTTTTGGGGACTTGCCCACATCTCTGGGATTTGAATGGCGATTGTATCCCATTTTACTGTCTTTCGGGTTTACATTCACCATGTTTCTCTTCTCTGCCCTCCTTACCCACTGGGGACTCCTCTTCGGCTCCTTGAAATTTGCTGCTTAGAACTGGAAGTGCAGCAGTCAGATGATCATGCTGCAAGTTCTTTCTGGACCTTCGGCAAAGGGAGTGGTCAGTGAAGGCCATCGTTGCCTTGGGATCTGCAAGGCTGGGGTGTTTTTGGTATCTGCTGTTCCCAGCTCTCCACTGTAATCTGAATACTTTGCCTGTGCACTAATGCCTTTGGAGATAAAATTCATTAGTGTGTTCCTAAATGTTAATTTTCTTTTGCAGAAAATACAGTACTGTGTCTGAATTAATTGTTAATATTTAAAATATTTCCTTCCCTGACTCTCTTTCATTTGCTTTACCCACAGCCTATTCAGTTCCTTTGTTTGGCAGGATTCTGCAAAATGTGTCTCACCCACTACTGAGATTGTTCAGTCCTTGCTGTATTTTTATTGATTTATTTCTGGTGGTAGCTTTTCCTAAAATGTGTGTAGAAAGCAAATATTTTATGATAAAATTACTACATGCTGTGTGTGGAATTCAGAGGAAAACCCAGATTCAGTGATTAACAATGCCAAAAGATGCAAGTAACTAGCTTTTGTTCAAATGGCCGTGGTGCTATTTCTCTTTTGTGGCCTTTTAGACTTCTGTTGCCCTAAAATTCCATTTTATCGGGAACCCATTTTGCATCTGGTCTTTCTTGACAGGGTTTTTTCCTACTTTAAACGATTATTTCTAAATAAAATTCTGTATTTCAAGAAAAATAAATTAGAAAAACAATTTTTATAGATTCAACTTCTTTTTAATTTTGAAAATAAATAGGTAGGTTTCTTCCTGGAGACCAAAAGGACATATAGCATTGAGTACCTACTCTTAGTACCTTCTACCAGGTATCTTTCATCATTTATTTATTTATCAAATATTGTCAAGTCTCTTTCATGCACAGACATTTAATTATTGTCATCACAATTTTGAGGTCATAAAGAACTCCCATCATACTTTTATTATGGAACTTAACTCAATAAAGTGAAACGTATTTCTTCCCATATCTGCTTCTATCTCTAGATTGGTGGTGCTGGAGGTCTAGGACACCATCTGATCAACTGCTGTGTTCTTCGTCTCTAGAACCCTGCCCAGCACATATTCTTAAATATTCCCCGAAGAAACACAAAACCACAGAAGTGTGTTCCTAGGCTGGGTCCTGGGTCACCACAGCCCAGCATTCTGTCTCTAACATGAGAGTCATTCAGAACATAAGCTTCAAAATCCCTAAGGAATCTGAAGCAACTTACTCTGAGATCAGCCTTCATGAATTCATCAAATCCCTCTTGGCTTACTTGTATTTTCAGCCTCCAGTGTGAAGGGATAAAAATTCTTTTAACATACTAATCACAACTAAGACCTCCTTTCTTTTTTTTTTTTCAGATGTCCTAAAACTTCATATAGTTCAAAGGTTATCCTGTATCTACTTCTAGCGACACAAATATATTTAATGAAGATTTATAAATTAATCAAAAATCTAAAAGAGATGATAATAGTCTCATCCGTGACTTTCACAGTTTTGTAAGCTCCTGTCATATCCATTTTCAATTCCTGCCTTTACATACCAGAAAGAGTTCTTGAGAAAAGTATTTTTTTTTTTTAAATAAAAGCCTCCCATTCCATCTGTTTATCATCTCTACACACTCTCTTCTGGGTACCTTTCCTAAGGTTCAGCGACAAAACCTGTATAGAATATTCATTCAGTTATTAGTTTACTTGAACACTCATTCAACAATATTTATTGCATGCCTACCATGTGCCAGGTACACAATTTTGTATTAGGCAAAAATGGAATAAAATTACAAGCCAGGAACACCTCCTTGTTTTCCCCTCCTGCTATTCTCCCTGGCTCAACTTCTAGAGCAAACACTGGTGTTTGGCAATTCATCACCCGGTGTGTTTATCGCCTTTCTTTTCTTGTTTTGTTTTGAACTGTTGATTATCCTTTAGAAATGTTTTCTTAACTTTTCACAAAGTAAAATTGTCTTTTTTTCCTGGAAAGGTTGTTAAGTTCCCAAGAAAGATGACAGAAGCAAAGTACTGCCTTTGAGATTTCCACCTACCCCTCTGCAGTAGGCAGGACCATTTTAAAGGTGAGGAAACGGAGGTTCTAAAGAGATCGACTAAGTTATCCAAGATCTCTCAGCTGATTGATGATGGGGCTGGGGTTCTTACTGAACATGCTTGGTTCTAAAGCTACCCCCATCTCACCAGCCTGCCTCTTAGGGTGCCAGAGCTGGTGGCTCACACTTACTTGAGTACCCCAGAGAGCTGAGCTCAGGGCTGGCCCACAGCAAACACTACTTATGGACTTGATTTGATTTAAATAAATGTAGACGGTTTGGCTGATGAAAGGCAATTAACCTGACAGCACTTCTTCCCTCATGTTATAGACAGATGGCGGCTCTTCAGGAGAAATGTGAAGACCTGGAGTGTTATGAATCATTATCTCTTCCTCTCCCCAGCTAACTGAGATAAAAGCTGTAGGCTTGGCCTTGTTGTTGCCCTTTTTCAATTTCTGTCAGAACAAGCCACAAACTTTAATGCATTTGAGTAGTGCTCAGCTAGCTTGCAATTATTTGTGGTGACAGGGAGCAACGATGACATCCACCAACCCCGCCAAGTTTCCTTGGGACCACGAATGTCAGCGTCTCTCTCCTGCCCTTCCAGCAGAGAGATCTGTGGGCTGCAGGGTGTTGGGAAGGCCCAGAACAGGCTTGCAGGAGTGAGAGGGCAAGATGCCACCAGGAGAGTAGCCTGAGAAGGAGCCAAGAGCTAACTCCCTATGTCTTAATGCATTCTAAACACAATGGCTGTTTAAATGCTCCTTTGGTAGTGAAAAATGATTCTAACAATAGACGTTTGGCACTTTTCTAATTTTGCACCATGTATATTTACTACTTATTTAAAAATAAATGAACTTTAAAAGAAGAACTGCATATTCTCACATTCAAAGCCTGAAATAGCAATAGGAAACAGTTGACGTAACAGCACTGGCCTGAAGTCAGTGCAACTGGGTGTTATTAGTTTGTACTTTGCCACTAACATTGTTTGTAAGACACCAATTTCTCCTGCTCAAAACCCACTGAAGCTCAATCACCTACAAGATAAATTCAAACTCATTAGCTTGGCCTATGAGATCGGGGGTGATCTATCTCTTACCTCCCTGTCTTAGCATAGATTTCCCCAAAAGCAGGCCCTAGAAGGATTTGGTTGCAAGTAGTGTGGTAAGGTAGAGGGGACATGAGACAACGAAAAGGAATGCTGAGAAAGGGTGCCTCATGAGCAGGTGACCACCATGGAAAACTTGGGTTCAATCTCCCACAGCCCTTTGAAGAATCTATGTAGAACACACCTTGAAATGATCTGACTAAGGGAAAGGAACCTAGGGGATTTGTCCATCAGCTCCCCTCCTCATTGGCTGAGGGGCTGACTGGAGGGCATCCACTCTGATCTTCTAGTCTCCTTCATGCAGAAGCTGAACATTCAGGAGCAGAGCGTGGACTCAGGCAGGGAGAGGCAGGTGTGTGAGCCGGGAAGCTATAGATGGCTCAGTAGATACACACTGAGGACACAATACTTTGCGGCTCTATCAATAAGTGGAATCAATTTCTCTACTCCTTAATTCTGGGCTTGCCTTTTGATGAACAAAATGCAAAGGTTACAAGGTTGTAGTAAAAGTTCTTAGCTAGAACTTAAGAAACCGTACAGTATCTACTTATACTCTTAGATCTGTGCTGCTGCCATGTGAATAAAGCCAGGCTACCTGCTGAAGGATGAGAGACCTCATGGAGCAGAGATGAGTCATCCCAGCTGAGTACTCCCAGATCAACCAGTCCCCAGCCAACCTGCTAGCTGACCACAGACACATGAGCGAACCCAGCTCAGCCCTGAAGGAGGCCCAACTGAGCCCAGCCAAAACTGCTGAGTTTGTAATTGTGAATTAAATAAATTGTTGTTGCCTTGAACAACTAAATTTTGGGGCAGTTTGCTAGGCAGCAAAAGTTAGTCGCTTTTGCATTTAGGTCAAGGGCTACATGCAAGTAAGAACTAGAGATAAGAGGCCGAGCATGGTCACTCACCCCTGTAATCCCAGCACTTTGGGAAGCTGAGGAGGGCAGATTGCCTGAGGTCAGGAGTTCGAGATCAGTCTGACCAACATGGTGAAACCCCATCTCTAACTAAAAATACAAAAAAATTAGCCAGGCCTTGTGGTGTGCCCCTGTAATCCCAGTTACTCAGGAGGCTGAGGCAGGAGAATTGCTTGAATCAGGGTGGTGGAGGTTGCAGTGAGCCTAGATTGCACCACTGCACTCCAGCCTGGGTGACAGAGTGAGACTCTGTCTCAAAAAATAAAAAAAGGATGGAAGAACTGTGCACAACCAGATTCCTATCTTTAGGTGACAGGATGGTTTCCTTTGCAGGGTTGTTATTGAGGCTGCTTATTGTGGAAAAGATAGGTAACAGTCTGAAGAGTCTAAGAGTGTGGCCTGCGTTTTTGGAGGAGGTCTAAGCTTAATATTAAAAACAAAATCAAAGCAATTGCAAATCTCTTTTATGTTTTATTTTTTGAGAGAGTCTTGCTCTGTTGCCAGGCACCAGGCTGGAGTGCAGTGGCACGATCTCGGCTCACTGCAACCTCCGCCTCCCGGGTTCAAGCAATTCTCCTGCCTCAGCCTCCCGAGTAGCTGGGACTACAGGTGTATGCCGTCACGCCCAGCTAATTTTTTAATTTTAGTAGGGATGTGGTTTCACTACATTGGCCAGGATTGTCTCCACCTCTTGACCTCATGATCTGCCTGCCTTGGCCTCCCAAAGTGCTAGGATTACAGGCATGAGCCACCGTGCCTGGTGCAAACATCTTTTATTCCTGGTGGCAGAGGGTTGAACTTTTTGTCTGTTCATTTGCAGATCACTCTAAAAAGACAGGAAAGCCTAAAGTCTACTTCACTTGGTTCTGTTTGTCACATTTAATATTTCCAAGTGTCTAAAGACTTTCATTGGAAACATCTCGCCTTCACAGCTCTTAAAATTAAATTATAAATTTAAACATACTCCTGTATACTTGTAGCAGATGCTGAATTCCAACCAGAGGATGAGGAGAAGTTTCATGTCAAAGGACATGTCATTTGGCCTGAGTCCAGTAAAATAAATGGAATTTGAGAAGGTAGAAAATGAGGGAAGATAGAAGTAGTTTTCCAAACTTTGAAACATATGATCAGACACTCTCTAATGCTACAGAAAGAAAGACTAAGTCCTCCTCCTGGACTCTGGAGGCTAATGTCACTCTTTCTTGGCTGTGTGCTCTTGGCCACAATAGAACCTAACTTTGGAATCTCTTTCACCTGCTGAAACAGGGGCCTGTAGCAGCACTCAGTAGAGGGGCTTCTGCCTGCCTTGCTCTTATTTTCCTATCCTGTGAGGTCTCTAATTACAAGGAGATGTTGAATTCCATTATGAAAGAGAAGCCACTTGGCCACCTCCCTCTGGGGACCTCATAGCAGTGCCTTTATTCCCGCAGACCTGGAAGAAATGAACTGATCCTCTGTTCCTGGTCTCCCTGGATGGTGGTGCTTTACACAGCAGTCACTTGCCTTCCCAGACCACAGCACCTGACGGAGCCCCAAAGTCAGGACCATGCTCAGGAGCTGCAACTGCCTCCTCCACAGGCCAAGACTTAAAACTCCTACTGCCTTTGTTTCTTGTGTGTTTGTTTTTTCCTAATAAAAGAACTCAGAATCACTTTTGTTAAAACAATTGAACAACATGGAATTCTAGCCAGCCACAAAAAAAAAAAAAAAAAAGAAAGAAAAAGTAAAAACAAAACAAAACAATTGAACAACAACAAACAAAAGGTAGAAAGGAGGAGGATGCTCTGAGGAGCAAGAGAAACACAGCCCCATCTGCCTCCACGCACCCTGGGCCCGGGGGCCTGGCCCTTGGGCCTTCCTGGTATCTTTTTCTCGCTTGGGAGGAAGATAGAAGAATGAAGAAGCTGCTGGAACTCCAGGCCCTGTGCTTTTCTCTGTGCTTTCATGTGTCCACCTGCCCTGCCATTAGCCTGCAGGGGTGGATGGAGCGAAGCAGAGTTGGGAGTGCATCAGGGCATTGGGCAGCAGCGTGAGCCTGAGCCAGCTCTGTGGGTGCTTCTGGCCGAGGCGAGGCTGACCCTCTTAGCACTGCTGGGATAGAAGCCACTGGCAGCGGCTGGATTGACAGCTCTGGGCACTTTAGAAGTTCAAAGATGCCTCACACTGGAAGGGTAGCATCTAGGTGGGGCAGGAAGGAAGGGTAGGAAAGGTTCCTCTGAAGTCAGCATAGTGGGGATCAGTAGTAGCTGGGAGGGGACAGTTACTCAGTTCTTGCCATGCCCTGCAGACTGGAGCCCAGTGTCCAATGGCTCAGAATCCTCAGGAACAGAATCCTCAAGAGCAACATCTTGAGCCTGGTGGAATACAGCAGTGGTTTATCCACATTGTCCCCTCTGCCCAGAGAGTTCAACTCCACTTTGTCAACCCAGAAGAACCTTGGCATCCTTTAGGATCTAACTTGAGTGTCCCTTCCCCTAGGAAGCCCTCCCTGACTGCATGCAGAAAGCATTCCTCTCTAAGAGCACACATGACTTTGTATTGTTATTATCCAGGGAATGCTTTTCTTAGAGATCCAGGGCCCAGTGGCCAGGAGACCTCTGGAACAGATTGGAACCCTTGGTAAATGTTTGCTGACCTAAGTATGTTGGAGAATGTTTGAGGCACATCTTCTATCTGTGCTCCAAGAAGGAGAACCACCCCTCCCCAGGCCCATTCTCGTGGCCTCCACTTAGGAACTGATGCCTCTCTCGCAAATTCCAAAGGGAGCTGTTCTTTTTGAGCCTTTAGGTTCTGCTTCCACTCCCCTCCTGAGAGGCCATGTGACAAAGTAGGGGAGGTGGCCTCTGGAGCAAGTATTCCTCAGGTCCAAATTCTGTCTCCACTACCTACTAACCATGGTGGCTCTGGCCAGGTTAGAAGATCATCAGAGTACCTACCACAAAGACTGGCTGTGAGGACTAAAGGAATTACCACATGCAGAAGTACTTAGGTCAGCAGCTGGTGTGTCACAAGCACTCAGTAATGACGACTATTATTATTATTGGCCCTGTCTCCCCAAATCACAGAAGCAGACCTCCACACTGTCACAGGGTCTGTCCTGAGTGCCTCAGGGGCAATGGGTGTGCTGGGGACAGGCCACCCTGCAGCTCTCCACAGCCTTGGCCAGGTCCCATGGGGAAGTGGCAGCTGGGGCTGGTGGCTAAGGACAGGCCTGTGGAAGGGAGGGCCTGGGAGTGACCTGGCTCCCAGTACTAGATCCCATGCACTCATAAGCCTCCCCAGAACTCCCGAGTGAGGGCCTCCTAGATCTCAGGCCTGCCTTTCTGTTTTTGGCTTCCTGGCCTTTACTGCTGTCCTTGGGGACAGGCTACTATTTTCGGTAGCAGTCAAAATAAAACTGAGATTAACCCAGAATTCTTGGCAGTCAAACAATACCATAATTATGTGCTTTTTAACTTCAGAAATCAGGCAGCCACAGCTAACCCGCCATGGTCCACGGGGTGCCCTAGGGATACTAAGGCCTCCATCCTGCGCTGTGTCACCTCTGCACACCCTAAGCCACAGGCAGCCACTAGAGGACTGTGGGGCTCTGAGTGACACTATTTCTCCTCCTGGGAACCATTGTCTGAACAACAATACAACTTGCTTTCACAGGAGATGTTGCCAGGTTGGAAGGGTGACTTACTGCTTTCTATATCATAAATCCTCTTGCCTAAGTCCCAGTCCCAGGGACTGGTGGGCTGTGAGGGGAACAGAGGAGGCTTGTGTTCCGGGCTGGGCTCTCAGGGCAGGAAATCACCCAGAGGAATACGTCTGTGCTTTGATTGCCGACAAGAGCTGCAGACCCTCTAGTCGGGCAAACAGGCCCCTTCCTCTTTGCAGGAGCTGAGGGGGAGGGGAGGGAATTAGTCACACACAAGAGCGAAAGGATTAGGCCCCTGAGAGTAAAATCCTTCACTCTAACCCAGAAAGGGGAAAAAAGAATGGGAGATTCAAATAGATGGGGGATTGAGATGATGTCATTAAAGGTCACTGCCTGAAGAACAAAGCAGCAGCCGTGATTAGAGGCTTGGGCAGATCTCTAAGCTCTCAGGCAAGACCTCAAAATGACGGGAAGAAAGAAAGAAACCAATGGACCCCAGCTTCAGGGGCAGTCCCAGAAGTGTAGCTGGAAAAAAACAATTTTCCCTGAAACACTGACTTGGCGCCAGGAATAAGGTACTTTTGGAAACCTGATGCTCCTAGCAGGGGTACAGATCTTAGCGATCTTAGCTAGGAAAGTTGTTTGCGGGGAGATTTGAAATAGAAAAACACACTCCAATGTCCTCTGGCCGAGCTGCCCTGTTGGCTCAAAGGCAAACAGATACCCTGCATGGTGACAGGCCTGCATTCCTTTAGGGAAAGGCCATCTGGACGTGGGCACCCAGTATTCAAAGGAGCGATGTGCTGGAATGGTCCGGCTGCTCCCTCCCTACCAGGATGGAAGCTGCTTAGTACTGTGCTCCTCTCGGGCCTTCAGCATCCTCCATGGGCTCCTCCCTCCAGGGTCCTTTTCCACTAGCTCTCTGGGAGTCTCCTGGGAAGAGCGCATCTCTTTAAAGATGGATTCTGACTTTCTGCTTGGTTTTAGTTTGTTTGATCCGCTCCCCTCAACGCCTTTATTAAATGTCTTTGCCACAGGAGTCTCAGAAACAACAAGCCTTGGGAGGTTGTTCTTGGGGACTGGACGTCCCCAGAGACATAAACTTTGTCGCAGAGACAGGACTTTGAATTTGATCTAGGAGGCAGGCAAAGGAAAAAGAGGCTGAAGTAACCACTGAAGGAGGCCAGGAGTTTTAAACAGCTGGGACTGGAATGCAGGGCCTCTCGGCGGCTCTCTCGGTAAAGGCAGATGGGTTTTCACGCTAGAAGGGCTGCCCTGCACTTATTTTCCCATCCTGTGTGGTCTCTAATTATAAGGAGATGTCAAATTCCATTATGAAAAAGAAGCCACTTTGCCACCTCCCTCTGGGGACCTCATAGCAGTGCCTTTGTCCCTGCAGACCTGGAAGAAATGAACTGATCCTCTGTCCAGGGCAGGAGGAGCTTTTGATAAGCAGGTTGGGGGGCGACAAAGTGATTAAGGAGGGCTGAGCACTAATTCCACTGGCTGCAGCCTGTGCTTGGGCAGCTTAGCCAAAGTGAAAACAAGGGGAGCCCCACAGAGGGGAGCTGAGGCCCCTAGAGTTATGATGCCAGGGCTGGTGGCTGGGGCTCTATGTCCAGCCTCCCAGGTGGGGACATTGGTAAAGAAAGGGCCACCATCACACCAGTCCCATTGTGAGTGGACTTCTGAAAGGCTGCATCCATTACTGGCCTGCAGTGCCTTCCTGGGCTGCTTCTGCTGGGGTGGCCTTATCTTTGGGCTCTCACACATAGGAGCCCTCATTTGTTGGATTGTTGTAACATCTAAGGAACAGACCCCACCCGATTTGTACATGTAAGCGGTACCCGCAGAGTTCAGAAAGCTGCCTTAGATTCTTTCTAGTGCAGGGAGGGTGCATCAGAGGATCAGATTGCAGAAAATGCCTGCTTCCTGCAGCACTGTAAGCCTGTGTCGACAAGGATGACCGGCTGTCTAGTCTGAACTACCTAGCTCCCCTCCTGCCAGCCAGCCTGGTGTCCAAGGGCTCTTGTCTCAGAAAGGTCCCTTCTAGTGGGTCTTGGAGAGGTGGGTCCCTTCTCTGGGATGGGCCACAGGAGAGGGGGGTCCTGGAGAAGATGGCAGGAGGCTGATGCAATGTCCTTCCTACCCCTGACCTGCTACTGGTATTTGAATAGGATGGAGCTGGTGGAAGTGTCCTCAAGGGGTTCCCGTAAAGACCTCTGAGAGGCGTTAGCCCTCTAAACTGTTCTTAGCTGATACCCCAG
>PVKP010055008.1:0-11224 GCA_004027715.1 Plecturocebus donacophilus
AATTGCTGTTTTCCTTGTGGGGATGGGACCAGCCGAGCCCGTCCGTCCCGTATACTCCGCACCGGGAAGCGCCGCGCTGGGTGCCGGCAAAACAGCCGCGCCGGCCAAAAGAGTCGCGCCGGCGACCCGCGTGGCTTCTCCGCCGGGAATCTCCCGGTCTGTGGGCAACAAAAACTCGTCGGAAAGTGCGGCGTCCACTGGTTCTCTGCACTTTCACTGGGAGCTACATTCCTGAGCTGTTGCTAGTCGGCCATCTTGGATCTCTCCCATATGAGTTTTTTAAAGATTAAAGAGATGGAGCATGGTGACTCATGCCTGTAGTCCCAGCACTTTGGGAGGTTGAGACAGGCAGATTGCTCAAGCCCAGGAGCTGGAGAACAGCCTGGGCAGTGTGGTAAAACCCTGTTTCTATAAAAAATACAAAAATTAGCTGGGTGTGGTCGCGTGAGTCTGTAGTTCCAGCTACCTGGGAGGTCGAGGCTCTAATGAGCTACGATTGCACCATTGCACTCCAGCCTGAATGACAGAGCAAGACCCTGTCTCAAAAACAAACAAGGAGAAGGAGAAGGAGGAGAGAAAAGAAAAGATTAAGGAAATTCACCATTTATTATATTTACTATAATTTTTTTCCACTTTGTTCTTGTGTTGTTCGAGAATCAATTCAACTTAAATTTGCTTAATTTTTGACACACATAAGTTCAGAATTTTTACACTTCCTTTTGTCGCTGTCATTGTTTCTCAAGCTTTAGAAGTTTATCTTTATCTTACCACCTATACCGGCATCCAAAGTTCTGATAAATAACATTTTATTACCATACTTGATTTGGATGGCTGCCTTTTGCTGGGATAAGGACATTCTGCATTTACAGGGGAGAAAATAGACAATACCTCTGTCCACCACTGTGGGCATGCCTACGTGAAAGCGCTCCAGAACCTCTAGAAGTGATTCAGAGAAGGGCCTCATTAACCCTGACACTTACTGTCCTGTGGCCCTGCTGGCCCTTCCCAGTCTTTGAGAATCCCAGAAGTGGCCACTCTGTTATGTGTTACTGGTGCTGAGTGGCTCTGAGAGCGGCTCTCACCATGGCCTTTCCCCACAAAGTAAGGGGTCTGACCCAGCATGATATAAAAGCCCTTGATTAAGGATTTGCTTAGTACCTTTGATGGGCTCTAAATAGTCTCTCAACATTAGGTTGTCTGGTCCCTGCTGGATTTACTATGATCAGTGTTAATCTGATTACTAGACTGAATTTTCTTAGGTCAAACTGATGAATAAAATAGGAGAGACAGTTTCCCCCAAAGACAAAATCTCATCAGCCACAAAATTTTATATCTTGTGGCTCAGAAGATGGCCTTCTGCCTCTCCAACTACACTCTCCCAAATGTTTTGTTCTGGCTACACCAATTAACGGTTTCATTTTGCCAGTAGATATTTCTGATCAGGACTAGTTGCAAATAGTCCTCAGGATGGCTCTAAGTAAGTTGTGATTCACTCTAAGGAAAGTTTCCATCTTCAATGTGATTTGTTTCAAAGCAGAAGTCATTTTCTAGCCATGTTTTTGTTATATTGGTATTAAAAGTACTAAAGAATTGTCAGCATCCTGCACTAGGTGTGTTTATGCAACACAGCAGAACACAATTAATTCCTAATCTGTTCAAATTGTAACATTAAAATTATGTAAAGCATAAATGCTCCCTTTGGATTCTTAAACGCGCCTAATATCTACTAATTTTTTTCTTCTTTTACTAATTATTTTCCTGCTTTCATTTTTTTCATTCCTGGTTGAACATTATAATCATCTGGGAATTTTTTAAAAAATATCAGCACTTGGCCCCCTCTAGACCTTCTGACTCAGAATCTGCTGGGCGGAGCCTGGGCATCAATACTTACAGATAATGTCCTCGGGTAATTTTGGTCAGCCAGTTCTGAGAACTAGTGACTCTAGTTCAAAATTTTAAATTCATTATGACTACCCAGAGAGAGACAGAAGTCCTCCTTAGGAGTGTATAGAGGCTACCTGATGGGAGCTTTGGGGTCATCTGAAAATAGCCTCGGGGACAGCTCGGTGGGGGATATGCCAAGAGTGTCTGAAGCTGTTCACAAAGCAAGCCCCCGTTTCGACTTATGGTCTCAGTGCATTTGTGCTGCTACGACAGAACACCTCAGCCTGGGTAATTGATAAATGAGAAATGTATTGCTCACAGTTCCAGAGGCTGGGAAGTTGAAGACAGAGGCATCAGCAGACTCAGTGTGTGTGGAGAGCCTGTTGCTCATAGATGGCGCCTTCTGAGCCCTCGTGTGGCAGAAGAGGCCGAGGGCACTTGCTCAAGGCTCTCTTCTGATGCAGGAGGGAGGCCACATCACCCCCATGATACAGGGTACCTCCTCGTCCTCGCAGCAGGAGGGCTCCTCGTCTCCTTTCTCTGGAGCTGCACCCCTGTCCTTTTGCTACTCTTCCACGTCTGTGGGAGAGCAGGAGGTGCTCGGAGCACCCCTGTTTCACAGACAGGGTGGAGGCTCAGCTCCTCGCCTGTCTGCTGACATTATCCTGGGCCAGGCGTTCCAACAACCTGAGAGAAGGGAGAGGTGGAAACAAGGCTATTCCCACTTCCTGATGCTCCTGAACTGCAAAATGTTTTCCGCATCCGACTTCTCCGACCCATCCCTACTCCGAGGAGTGCTGTTCAGACTCAGGTGATCTTCTGACCAGATCATCCTAACCTTTTCTTTATTTACTCATTCAGTCATTCATTCATTTATTCAACAGACAATCATCAACTATCTTGTGGCAGACTTTGTTGGGTGTTGAAGGAGATCCCCCACAAATGAAAAGATACTATCCCAGCTTGTTTTGTTTAGGGACTAGTTAGAGAAAACTTGAAAACAAATCATTACCATATAGTGTGAGTTGTTTCACAATAAGCAAGATGATAACAAGAACCTGAACGCGCATGAGCATGACAGAGCGTCTGAGAGCCGAAGGGTAAATGTCTCACAGAGTGGCCAGGGCATCCGGACACGAGGCCAGCGCAGAGAGTTGAGGATGGCACACCAGGGGCTCATCTGTGAAGCTCATCAGGGAGCATGGAGAGATGGGGGGCAAGCCAAGCCCCAGAAATAAGTGGGAGGCAGAATTTGGAATGTCTACAGGAATGAGAGAGACAAGCGTGGCCTTGAAGCAGGTCTGCAGCCTGCTGCTGAGAGACCGTTCTGCAGGCTAGGCAAAGAGCTGACTGCGGCAGCACGTGTCATCGCCAAGTCAGGTCCTGAAGGAGGCGGCGGGGAGGCTGGCAGGGGCACGGGTCGTCGAGCTCTTGCCACCAGCTCCTCTGCGTGAAAGCAGGTGCTTCTTTCATTGCATGACTCCTGTTTTCCCTGAAATGCTCTCTATGCATTGCCTGTTGCAACCAGAACATTTTGTCCCATAGAAATGAAAATTCAGTTTGCTCAAAAATGAAAGAATGTGGCCTTGTATGGTGGCTCCCCCCTGTAACCCCAGTACTTAGTGAGACTGAGGTGGGTGGATCCCCTGAGGTCACGAGTTTGAGACCAGCCTGGCTTTTAGTAGAGATGGTGAAACCCCATCTCTACTAAAATTACAAAAATTCGCTAGGCGTGGTGGTGGGTGCCTGTAATCTCAGCTACTTGGGAGGCTGAGGCAGGAGAATCGCTTAAACTCAGGAAGCGGAGGTTGCCATGAGCCGAGACCACACTACTGCACTCTAGCCTGTGCAACAAGAGCAAAACTCCATCTCAAAAAAAATAAAAAAAACAGAAAATGGAAGAAGGCAATGATTGTCGTGTAAGTTCTGTGAGGAGAGTGAGCAGATTTTTCTCTTCCGTGTATCCCCAGAATACAGCACAGTACCTGGTGTGAAGGAGGAGTTGCATAGATTTTTCTGATGAGACTGGGCGCAGTGGGCTCATGCCGGTAATCCCAGCAATTTGGGAAGCTGAGGTGGGAGGATCCTCTGAGGCCAGGAGTTCAAGATCATCCTGGGAGACATAGTGAGACCCCATCTTTACAAGAAATGTGAAAATTAGTTGGGCGTGGTGGTGCGCCTATAGTTCCAGCTACTCGGGAGGTTGAAGTGGGAGGATGGCTTGAATCCAGTAGCTGGAGGCTGCAGTGAGCTGTGATCACCCTCCTGCACTCCAGCCTCTGGGAAAGTGGTAGTTTGGGGCAGTTTGTTATGGCAGCCATGGCTTGCCAGCAACCACTAGAAGCTAGGAGGGGACAAGGTGACAGAGTGAGACCCTGACTCAAAAAAATCTTTGATGAGCTGGATTGACTCCCAAACAACTGGAAGGGTGTGTGAGTTTCCTGTGGCTGAGATAGAAAACTACCACAAGCTGGGTAGCTTTAAGCCACAGAAGTCAAGGTGTCACAGGGTCACGAGTCTTCCGAAGGCTTGACTGGAGACTCCCTCCTTGTCCCTTACTGCGTCTGGAGGTTGCTGGCAAGCATGGCATTCTTCTTCTGGCAGCTGCAACATCCCAGTCTCTAGTCTGTCACTTCCCTGCCTTCTTCACTGTGTCTCTTAGTCACATTTCCCTCTCCTTATAAGGACACCAGTCATTGCATGAGGTCCCACCCGAATCCACTGTGACCTCATCTTAATTGGATTACATCTACACAAACCCTATTTCCAAAGAAGCTCACATTCACAACTACCTTAGCAGGGGTCAGGATGTGAACATATGTTTTCGAGAGGACACAGTTTAGCCAACAAAGGATGCTGTGTGTGCTCTTCTTCTGTGTCTAGAAGTCTGAAGCTTCTCTGGAGGGGCAGAGCTTCCACATGGGGCAGGCTGTTCCAGAGGAAGCTCCAGAACTTCAGATAATTATTGCACAGTCAGTATGCCCTGTTCATGCATTCCTCCAGTGTTTGAGGGCCTACTGTGTGCTGATACTGCTTCAGGATCTGGATATGTAGAGACGTGGAGAGATGAGTAAGCCAGACCTCTCTGATCAAATACAATTGTTTGTGTTTTAAACTTGTGAAGAATATAATGGACTCCTCTGGCAATTACATGATGAAAATATAGCTTTAGGAGAAAGGAAAATTAATCATTCTTCTTTTTGTTAAGATATAAACTGAGAAGCATGATTGGGAAAATGTCATCTCATAGGATCATGCCTTATGGGCAAGGGCTTACGGCAGAACTGTGGAGGCCAGCTTGGAGTGCCCTGAATCTGAGCCCACCAGGGCGACACACATGGCAGCAAGGATGGGAGGTCTGAGGTTGGGGGGGGGACGGGGAGCTGCGGGACGCTTCCTTCCAAGCCATGGCTTGCAGTGGTGCTGGGGGCTCAGACAGTGGGTCAGGCCAGAAGGGGTCCTTCGGAGCTGTCCTGGTGGCCGCTGGAACCAGCAGTGTGATGGAGCTTAGCCTGGTCCAGTGAGCGCCCTGGGTGGCCCAGGAACGAAGAACGCTGGAGCTGGCATTCCGCATTCAGGGAATGGCCTCAGGACAGCTGTGTGTTGGCGCCTTCTTCCCTCTGTGGCTTTCCCAGTGGCCTCGGGTTGCATCACACCCTCCTTCCCCTTGGGCTTCTGGCCTGACCCTCCATGTACCTCACTGCCTGCCTCCTGCCTCTGACTTCAGTCCTCGGATTCTCAGCAACTCGTCCCCCCTTTGTCGGTGTTGAGAATGTGTGACAAATGGCCTCTGTTTGGCAGAGCTGGGATGGCCAACAGCTATGAAGGGACCTCGGGACAGCTCCTCCAGCCAGGCTAAGGCTGAAGGGTCCCAGACAATGACAGCAAGCACAGAAGCTGCGTCCTGGCTCCGGTACTCCCCAGCTGCAAAGGACAGAGGCTAAGACGCAGCGTGAAATATGGACACAAATGTGGTTGTGTGACCCCTCGAATACCTGGGAGCGACCTCGCCTCTCTTCGTAGTGTTTTACTCGGTGATTCGCACGTATATATGAGAATGGAGGAAGGATCTTGAAGATCACGGTTCCCACAGAAGTTACAAGCACCGTTGCTAATATATGGTTACAGGAAAAAGTCCTATCACGTTTCTCAGCCACCCCCGCCCTCGTATGAGGACTATGAGGCACGATAACCTGCAGGTAGAGTTCAGTATTCCCCAAAACGGGCGGCTGTCATCCCGGCTGCTGCCTGGTGTACCATAGGCCGGTCTTTCCTACAGAAGGAATGAACAGACTTCCTCCTTCAATCATTCCTGGGCAGGGCTCCATTAATACATATCAGGCAACTATGAAAAAAAAGACTAGATATTTTCCTTAAGCAATCAAAAGTAGGTTCATATATTTTACATCAGTGTGTGAGATTTACTTCATGTGTATACTATTTTTTAGATCCTTAATTCTAAGACATGAAAATGAACTAATGAAATCTACGTCCGGTGCATTTAAGTTCAGGATTCAGGGAAAATACTGCAAGCAGTCAATGTAAACTCTTCACCGAAAGGCCGCAGAAGAATGCAGATATATGTGACGTGTCTAAAAGACCTCAATAAGATGTTTTACTCTACTAACCTTGAATTACTTTGGTGTGAGTAGCAGAGCTGCTCAGCCAATGCAGAAACAAAGCACTGAATTTGATCAATCAAATCCAGACCCCCAGCTAGGCCATATGCCCACGCAAAGCCCTTGTCTTTGCACAGCCTGGGATGTGTCACCATGACGGCACTGTGGCCACACGGCAGTTCTCCAGGGTGAGCCTGTAGTTCATCCATAAACTGTGATCAGTTTCCACACCCACCAGCTTCCCATCGCTGTCCAGCCTGATTTCGATCTTGCCTTTGCTGGATCCTTCAACAGCAGGTCTCACAGCAACGGAGCTGCTTCTGGGCCTTGCACCCTCTAGTGCTCTCAGCCAGGGATGTGCATGTAGATCATACTCCCAGAGCCAAAGAGGCTCCATGTGAAGCAGGCAGTGGGTGGGGAATCTGGTTCTAGCACTCCTTTATTTTCAGGGACATTTGCTACAGTCCCACCTCTGGCCTTTCTCCGTTCTTCACATCCTTGTCTCCCCAGAAGAGGAGAAGTGATTTACCTTATTGAGGAGAAGGAGCCCCTATCCCACTTCTCTCTGAAGGGCCAGCTGTGCTCACACAGCTGACGGTGCTCCCTGCTCGTCTGTTCTTGGAGTCTTACAGGTGCAGGGCCTCGGTGGGCAAGCCTGTGCAATTCACAGGGGTGGTATTATAGACCGCATTGCCCAGAATCTATCAGCTTTGTTGTAAGAGGCTATTTTACTCTCCAGCTGCCCTACCCCGTGTCTACTTTAGTGAGTTTTGAAATTAGGGTACAGGGATGTCAATTATTAGGGTCCCTGAGACCCAGACATTCTAAAAAGAGAGAAAACAAGCTAGCGTTCTGCTTCCAAGGAAGCTATGAGACAGAGAAGGAAAATGGATTTGCATATGTAGCTTGCAAAAAAACTTCATGCAAAATAAAATGTACATGAATGTAAGGAAATAGAAGTAAAGATAATTGTGAACCATAACATTGCCCAGTGCTAAAGGGAAACAGAAGTGAAGTCATTGAGGGGAAATGGGGTTAAATAAGAAAGTCAGAGTGTAGATTAAAATGTTGAAGCAGGAACTTTAAAAAGTGGAAGTGGGCTGGGTGTGGTGGCTCACGCCTGTAATCCCAGCATTTTGGGAGGCCGGGTCAGGTGGATCACCTGAGTTCGGGAGTTCAAGACCATCCTGGCCAACATAGTGAAACCCCACCTCTACTAAAATTACAAAAATTAGCCAGGTGGGGGGCGCATGCCTGTAATCCCAGCTACTTGGGAGGCTGAGGCAGGAGAATCGCTGGAACCTGGGAAGCAGAAACGATAGTGAGCCGAGATGGTGCCACTGCAATCCAGCCTGGGTGACGGAACAAGACTCCATCTTAAAAAAAAAAGTGAAAGTGGAGTGGGGTGGAGGGGTGGGTAACAATAGGCTGGGGGTGAGGAATGCAATAAAATGCAAGTAAAATGAATAGTCATTCACTCATTCAACAGGCTGACGGATCTATGCATGCCAGGCCTGGTTAACCTTGCTAAAAGTGTTAAATCAAGACCATGGACAGTCACTAAAGGGTTTAGAACCAAGGAATGGGCTGGCCTGACTTCCATGTTAGAAAATCCCTTGGGTGGAAGAGAGGAGAATGAGCCGGAACCTTAAGATCTCAAGGAAGCCTGATGGGAGGTCACTGCATAATGATAAGTGGAATGATAAGTGTCACTGCATAATGATAAGTGGTCACTGCATAATGACTAGTTGGGGTACTGGGGAAAAGGGGCTTGTAGGGCTGTTACTGGCTTCTAGAGTGAAGCTATAAGGCTCTGGGAGAGCCTGGGTGAACTTGGGTGGTGAAGCTGGATGGAGATGGACTCAGGCTGGCCCAAGGATGGTGGTGGAAATGGGGCCTCAACACAGGCTCAGCTGGAAGACGGTGCAGAATCCTAAGGTGGGGTCCTCCCCGTTGCTTCCAGGGGATGGGAGCTGTTTTCAAGGACATTAGGGTTCACCTTCTCTAGAAGATATTTCTCTTTGAATTTATGGGATACTCATTTTAGTGTTACATACCCAGTATTTTGTAACCAGAACTTCAGAAATCAAATTTCTGAAGTAATTTGGATTTTTTTAAACAAAGTAAGTGTTTCGGTCAACAGAATAATTTAAACATTTCTCTAAAAAGCAGACGTGCTTTGCAACAAGTATTGTGGGATCAACTGGATATCTACGTGATGAAGAATGAAGTCATGTTCTTCCCTCACGTCTACCACAAAAATTAACTCAAAGTGGATCACGGACCTAAATGTAAGAGTTCAAACTTCAACACTCTTAGAAGAAATTAAAGGAGTCAATCTTCATAATCTGGGCGTAGGTAAAGCCTTCTTAGATATGACACAAAAAGCACAACTGACAGAAGAGAAAACCAGTGTTGGGTGTCATCAAAAGTTTAAACATTTTGTGCTTCAAAGGATGCCGTCAAGAAAGTGAAAAGAAAGCTCACAGAATGGGAAAAATATTTGCAAACCATATATCTGATAAGGGACTGGTATTCAGAATGTATAAAGAATGCTTACAACTGAAACGACAAATAATCCAATTAAAACATGGGAAAGTTCAAAGAGCTAAAAGCAGAACTACCATTGGACTCGGCAATCCCATTACTGGGTATATAACCAGAGTGAAATAAATTGTTCTACCGTAAAGACACATACATGTGAATATTCATTGCAACACTATTCACAATAGCACAGGCATGGAATCAATCTAAATGCCCATCAATGAGAGACTGAATAAAGAAAATGTGGTACATACACCATGGAATACTATGCAGCCATTAAAAAAATGAGATCATGCCTTTTGCATGACATGGAACATGGAAGGAGCTGGAGGCTGTTACTCTTAGCAAACTAAGGCAGGAACAGAAAACCAAATACTGCATGTTCTCACTTACAAGTGGGAGCTCAGTGATGAGAGCACATGGATATGAAGAGGGGAAAAACAGACACTGGGGCCTTTCTGAGGGTGGAGACTGAGAAGAAGGAGAGGATCAAGAAAAACAACTAGTGGGTACTGGGCTTAATACCTAGGTGATGAAACGAGCTGCACAACAACCCCCCACCCCTGCCGACACAAATTTACTAATAGAGCAAACAAAACAATAAAAGGGAAAGGATTTGAATAGACATTTCTCCAGCAAAGATAGACAATTGCCAATAAGCACACGCAAAGATACTCAACATGACTCACGACTGGGGAACCGCAAACAAATCCACCATGAAATACCACTTCACACTCACTAGGATGGCTAAGAAAGACAGATAATACCAAATGTTGGCAAGGATGTAGAGAAACTCGAACTCCCCTGTGCTGTTTGTGGGAATGCAAAATGGGGCCACCAACTTCGAAAACAATCTGATAGTTCCTCAAAAGTTCAGCATAAAGTAAAGGTAATTTGACTCAGAAGTTCCACTCCTAGTGGCATACTCAATAGAAATGAAAAGATGTCCACAAAATTGTGTTTATGAATGAAACACATGATGAAAATCTAACAAGTGAGAAATACTAATGCATCAATAGATGAATGAATATATCCATACAATGGATTCTTTGTAAATGAAAGGAATAAAATACTGACTCATGCTATAACCTTGAAACCCTTATGCTAAGTGAAAGAAGCATCCGCAAAGGACAACATACTGTGTGATTCTATTTTATGAAATGTCCAGAGCAGGCACATCCGTAGAGCCAGAAAGTAGTTTCGTGGTTGCCTGGGGTGGCAGTGGTAGGAAATGGGAATGATTGCTAGTGTACTAACGGGCTTGGGGTTTTTTTTTTTTTGGAGTGATATGAATGTCCCAAAATTTGTGACAACTCTGTGAATATACTAAAAACTGTTGAATTGTACACTTCAAATAGATGAATTTTGCGGTGTGTGAATTCAATCTCAATATATTTTTTAAAAGTTAACATGCATAGTATATTTAAACTGTAACATCCTTCCCTCTCTCCTTCCCTCCTCTTTCCTTCTGTTCCTCCCTCCCTCCCTTCTTTTCTTCCTTCCTTCCTTCCTTCCTTCCTTCCTCCATGCCTAATTTATCAGCCTGGGATAGAATATGTTTAGACCCATGAAATAAAGCATAATTATATTGTTAGTTGGGAAACAAGAAAACATAGCAAGCCAAAAGTGGAAAATTCATTTAATTTGAGAAACTACAGACAGAGAGGATATCTGAGGTTTAAGCAAGTCTCCTTAATGACATGTATTCATTTTTTATTCAACACATATTTATGGGTCATGTATTAAACATCTGAGGCGCTGTACTAGGTGCTACTTTATGATTTCAGAGCAACATACAAGTACGTTTTCCATAACACACACCTGAGAGCAAGTTTTGAATGTTTCATAACCAGTCGGTTGAGGCTGCTCCTTCCTTTTTTCTAGCAAGTCACTTACAGTAGCTGACTTTGGTCTATCCCAAATTGCTTACAAAGACGAAACCCACAGTTTCTGCAGAACAGAACAGAGGCCTCAGAAGCAATACCACACATCTACAACCATCTGATCTTCAACAAACCAGATAAAAACAAGCAACGGGGAAAGGATTCCCTATTTAACAAACGGTGCTGGCAAAATTGGCTAGCCATATGCAAAAAACTGAAACTGGACCCCTTCCTTACACCTTATACAAAAATTAACTGGAGATGAATTAAAGACTTAGATGTAAAACCCAAAAC
>PVKP010055009.1:0-11219 GCA_004027715.1 Plecturocebus donacophilus
TGAAATGAATAGACCTTACTAATATTAATCACCTGAGAAAGTGGTGAGTTCTTTTTTTTTGAGATGAGTTTTGCTCTTGTTACCCAGGCTGGAATAGTGCAGTGGCACAATCTTGGCCCACTGCAACCTCCCCTTCCTGAGTTCAGGTGATTCTCCTGCCTCAGCCTCCCAAGTAGCCGGGATTACAAGCATGCACCACCATGCCCAGCTAATTTTGTATTTTATTTATTTATTTATTTTTAGTAGAGGCAGGGTTTCTCCATATTAGTCAGGCTGATCTTGAACTCCTGACCTCAGGTGATCCACCAGCCTCGGCCTCCCAAAGTGCTGGGATTGTAAGTGTAAATCACTGCACCCTGCCAGTGGTGAGTTCTTAAAAAGGACTAGTTGGGTGTGAGAACCTACCTCTCTGTCTCTGTTTCTCACCCTCTCTCTCCCTCTACCCCTTTTCTTTCTTCTCTCCCTCCCTCCACAGTGGGCAAGGGTTACAGATGACCTCTGCCTCATTGAGGTGGACTGCAGGTCATGCAGTCATCTTTGTAGGAGCACCTGAACCAGAGATGAATGAGTTATGCTTTGTAAACCAGATTCTCTAGTTACATTTTATTGTGTGGCCATTTCCATGTTGTAACCCCCAAATTCTCCATGAAACTTTGTTTAAATGGTTCAACATGATCTCAGCTATGTAGAGGAAGTTAAGCAAGGCTCTGTCCCTCAACACCAAAGGTACTGGGTGGTGATGCCGGGAGCAATCTCAAAGGAGAAGGTGGATGTTGTCCTGTGCGGTTTAGTTACTACTCTCCATGTGGACATTTCCCCTCCATTGCCCACCTAGGAGCATGTAGATTAAATTTTCATGAAGGAAAAAGCAAGTTCCCTCTGTGATAGAGACAGCAAAATTGCAGGCTTTAGCAACTGAAAAGTAAGCTGGAACACTCATTGCTCAGGCTGACTGACTGGCCCAACCAAGTGTAGACAACCATTTGTAACCTATCCTGCTTCTTGCAAAACAACACAACGTGGATTAAATGTGTACAGAACAAAAATGCATGTCTTGAACATTTTTTTAAAATATATGTTTTATTGCATTTTAGGTTTTGGGGTACATGTGAAGAACATGCAAGATTGTTGCATAGGTACATACATGGAAGTGTGGTTTGCTGCCTTCCTCCCCATCACCTATATTTGTCATTTCTCCCCATGTTATCCCTCCCCAGCTCCCCACCCCCTCACTGTCCCTCCCCTATTTCCCCACCCACAGACCCCAGTGTGATGCTCCCCTCCCTGTGTCCATGTGTTCTGATTGTTCAACACCCGCCTATGAGTGAGAACATGCAGTGTTTGATTTTGTGTTCTTGTGTCAGTTTGCTGAGAATGATGGTTTCCAGGTTCATCCATGTCCCTACAAAGGACACGAACTCATTGTTTCTTCTGGCTGCATAGTATTCCATGGTGTATATGTGCCACATTTTCCCTGTCCAGTCTATCATCGATGGGCATTTGGGTTGGTTCCAGGTCTTTGCTATTGTAAACAGTGCTGCAATGAACATTCGTGTGCATGTGTCCTTATAGTAGAACGATTTATAGTCCTTTGGATATATACCCAGTAATGGGATTGCTGAGTCAAATGGAATTTCTATTTCTAGGTCCTTGAGGAATCGCCACACTGTATTCCACAGTGGTTGAACTAGTTTACACTCCCACCAACAGTGTAAAGGTGTTCCTATTTCTCCACATCCTCTCCAGCATCTGTTGTCTCCAGATTTTTTAATGATCACCATTCTAACTAGGGTGAGGTGGTATGTCAATGTAGTTTTGATTTGCATTTCTCTAATGACCGGTGATGACAAACATTTTTTCATATGTTTGTTGGTCTCATATATGTCTTCTTTTGTAAAGTGTCTGTTCATTTCCTTCGCCCACTTGCCAAATGAATTTGATTTCTTTCACTTTTTCAGAAGATGAGGAAAGTTTACAGATCATGCAGAGTCATTAATTCAGCATGCAGATGCATCATAACTGCCGTCTGATCCCAAGAAGCCCTCCTTCTGGCTCCCATTTTCCCTTAGCTGCTGCTTCACTTATCTGCTCACGCTTACAGCAAAATGCCAGGAAAGTGCTTCTAGTGTTTGCTGCTGTGTCTACTTACCTCATTCTGTATTCTCCCTTGAACCCTTTCCAGCCTGGCTTTCAGTACCACTCCTCCCCGCAAACCACCAGCCACCTCCCTTGGGCCAAATCCAGTGGTCCTGAGCTTTCATATTATTTTTCCACAGCAGTAGGCACAATTGATTACTCCCTCCTTCTAGAAACACTTTCTTCACTTGGCTTTTGGATGACCAGCTATTCTTGGTTTGCCTTCTGCCTCTCTGGGTGTTCCTCCTCTTTCCAACCTCTAATTATTGATATGCCTCAAGGCCAGACCTCCACTATCTCTTCCCTACTGATATTTCCCTGCAGCCAATCTTAGGAGGTTAACTATCAACTCCCAAATTTGGATTTCCAGCCCCGTTTTTTTTCTTCACCTATTTGACTGCCTGATTAACATCTGCACTGAGATACCTAATAGACATCTCAAACCTCGATGTCTAAACAACTCTTAGGCCCTTTCTCCTGAACCTGCCCCTCCAGCGATCCTCCCCAACTCAGTGTATAGCACCTCTGTTTACTCAGTTGCTCGGATCAATATCTTGGCATCGTGCTTGATTCTTCCTCACCTTCCACATCTAATCTGTCAGCCATGCTGCCTCGGCATTCATGATCTATTCCAAATTTCACCACCAATTCCTCCCAGCTCCACTGCTACAATCCTGGTCTAAGCCACTATCATTTTTTACCTAGACTCCTACCTCTTAACCAGTCTCCTTGCTTTCCCTCTCACTCTCCCTACTCACTGCCATCCACTTTCCATACAGCAGCCATGTCTCTTATAGAAAGCAGGAACAAGAACATGTCATTCACCTGCTTAAAACCCTCTGATAACTTCCTCTCCCACACAATACAATCTAAACTCCTTACTAGGGCCTGTGAGGTCCTACCTATCTCATTTCTCATCTGCACCTTCATGCACCTTACTCAGTTTCATCTAGCCACACTGGCTTCTTGCTGATCTTCAAACATATCCAAGCTTCTTTCCATCTTGGAGTCTCTGCCTGACATACTCTTCCCCCAGATCCTTCCTGTAGCTGTCTGTTGAAATATCACCCCCTAAGAGAAGTCTTCCCTGACCACTCAGTCTGAAATAGTGCCCTTCCATTTTTATGTAATGCTTTCCCCATGAGAAGATAGGCTCTCTTAGATCAGGTGCCTTGTTTGCCTTATCCATTCTGTGTTCTCAGTGTCTAGCATAAGGAACTTATTGATTGCATAGATGAATGGATGGATGGTTGGATAGATGGATGGATGTAGTCTAATACTCTTTTCACATGGATTTCTTCACACCTATTTTTTAAAAGTGTAATACGAAAGAACTGAAGAATTTCTCAACAGCCTAACTCTGCATTTGACAATGCATTTTCAAGAGCATTTAAAGATTATACATTCGTAAACTGTGGAATGACAATGCTAGGCATAGATATTCCAAAAAATGGTTTCCCCTTTATGAAGGAGCATTTTATATAGGAACATAGAATACTGTTCAAAAGAAAAATAAAACCTCTTTACAGCAATTATTGGAAATTAATGTTGAATCATGATAGAACCATAGTGTTCCTATTAAAAATATTTAGACTCCAGAAATTTTTTACTACTTTTTTTTTTTTGAGACATGTTCTTGCTCTGTTGTCCAGGCTGGAGTGCGGTGGTGCAATCATGACTCACTGCAGACTTGGCCTCCCAGACTCAAGCAATCCTCTTGCCTCAGCCTCCTGAGTATCTGGGACTATAGGCACTCACCACCATCACCATGCCCAGCTAATTTTCTTTTCTTTTTTTTTTTGGTAGAGAGTCTCACTATGTTTCCCAGGCTGGTCTTGAACTCCCAAGCTCAAGTGATCCTCCTCCAGTTAGCCTCCCAACTGGCATGAGCCACCATGCCCAGCCTTAGTACCTCTCATTTTATTAATAAAACATCTCAGTATTACCTTCTGTTAAGAGAAGATATGATCTATCATAACTGAGTTAGAAGTGTCTGAGAACCACAAGAGATGGTATAGCAGAGGGGATAAGAGTGTTCATTATGAGTTCAAATTCCAGTTCTACTATGGTTTTGTTTGATTTTTGAGACAGAGTCTTGCTCTTTCACTCAGGTTGGAGTGCAGTGGCACGATCTTGGCTCACTGCAATCTTTGCCTCCTGGGTTCATGCGATTCTCCTGCCTCAGCCTCCTGAGTAGCTGGGATTACAGGCGCCCACCATCATGCCTGGCTAATTTTTGTATTTTTAGTAGAGACAGGTTTCACCATGTTGGCCAGGCTGGTCTTGGACTCCTGACCTCTAGTGATCCACCCACCTCAGCCTCCCAAAGTGCTGGGATTACAGGCATGAGTCAATCATGTCTGGCCCAGTTCTACTACTTATTAGCTGGGTGACCATGGGTAAGTAACTTAACCTCTCTGTACATCAGTTTCCCCATCTGTAACATAGGGTTGGTAAAAAGATGAATACTTAACCTCATAAGTTTGTTTTGAGGATTAAATGAGTTAATATATAGAAGATGGAACCTCACATGTGCTATATTTAATGTTTTCTTTATAACAATTATTATCATTATCATCAATTCTAGATGTCCATTTGGGAATTTGCTCTGTGTAACCCATCTCTTAAAAGGTTGACAGGTCATGGTCATAAGAAATTTAAGCTTAGAATAAAGTCCGTAACAGTTCCCCTTGGAGCACTTAGTTGGATTAGAGTTTTTTCTGTGGTCTTAAAATGCATATAAAAGCCAAAGAAATACTAGTTTTGTAAATCGTTAGATGGCACACCCATACAGCTGGTACCACAAATGATGTCACATTTCAGGAAGATCAGCTAATATATTCCATGGAATCAAAGGTATTTCTCGGGATGAAATGTGTTTTACTTCTAGTTCCCATGCTGGTCTTTGATTCAGACCCAAATTAGAGAAAATTTTGTCTTTCAAATAGCTCTGTGCTGAACCCATTCTGATAGCACTTAATTTGTCGAAGTTATTTATTACCACATTTAGTAATTTGGTAAAAATTTCTCACTTCTTAAAACAAGTTTTGCTTACACCCTTTCAAAAGAATGTTACTGGTATGCGGGGAGGTTGTCTGGGGCCAGCCCCTTATCTAGAGACCAGATTTTGAAAGTCTGAGTTCAGTGAAGTGACTTAGACTGCATGCCTTTTGTTTGGTTTTGTTTTCATATGCATGTATGGGTCTTGCTAAAACACACTGCTACCCTCATCTGGGAACAATGGCGCACACATCATTTCCTGAAATAATGGAGTTGGAAGGCAGTTATCTACTCACAAAACAGGCTGAAACAACAGTTCCTGATATTCTTCTCAAATACTTTAACTTCCCAAGGAATCCGGAAAAAATAATTCCATGAGACAGTGTTGTGAATGAAGGTATGACATTCCAGTTTCCTTCACTGCAATCCAGGGACCAGAGGTAATAAATGACCAAGCCCTCGGTGCTATTGAGGGGTTCTGGCCATGGTGAGCTGTTTGTCTTTGTATGCGGTGTACTGCCTTACAGCCTCTTGGGAGCTGATGGCCCTGGATTCCTATTTGTACACTTTTGGGCACCATTCCAGAGATTACTTGCAGTTTATTGAACTATTCTTATTTTACAACATTGTTTTCCTTTTACTCCTCAAGAAAATTTGGGACTTCAGTTTCAGACTTTCCAGATAAGAAATGCAAACTTTCTAGAGAGAATGAGTATCAGCTGGGCACAGTGGCTCATGCCTGTAATTCTAGTACTTTGGGAGGCCAAGGCCAGCAGATCACAAGGTCAGGAGATGGAGACCATCCTGGCTAACACGGTGAAAACCTGTCTCTACTAAAAATACAAAAAAAAAATTAGCTGGGCATCATGGCACATGCCTGTAGTCCCAGCTACTCGGGAGGCTGAGACAGGAGAATCACTTGAACTCAGGAGGTGGAGGTTGCAGTGAGCTGAGATCGTGCCTCTGCACTCCAGCCTGTACAACAGAGTGAGACTCCATCTCAAAAAAAAAAAAAAAAAAAAAGAATGAATATTTAAGCAAAATATGTTTTGAAGTAGTGTGAGAGTTTTTTGGGCCCCATGGCTCCTTTATGTTGAATGTGGATTGGTAGATACTCCCATGGAGAGGCATCTTTGTAAGCGTTAGCGAGCTGAACATCACCAACATAGCCTGATGGTACCCATGGCAAAGAATAACAATTAAGAAGATTGCAAATGTTTGTGCATTGCTTTCTGGAATTCCCATTTGAAGGGAAACTGGCACTGTAAATTATTTAATCAGGGATGATAAAGAATTAGGAATAGTGATCTGGCTGTTGAGCCTGTGCAAGGCCAACTGGAAAGCTATTTGAAAACTCAATTGTGTTTTAGATTTCATCTGAATGTTTGCATTTGCCTTTGTGTTGACATGTCTTTCCTGTGAGTTAAAGGTGAAATATATTGTGTATAAGAGTCACAGGAAGGGACACTGAGCAGATTGAAGAGGGACTTGAGACACTACAGCATTTCTTAGGGGGTTTCGTCAGCTGCATCCAGATGTTTTTCCCAGAAAGATAGACCATTCTCCGCCTGGCTGTCTGGATCTTCGTAAATCCTCTTCCCTGTCTGGATGCTTAGGTATCGATGTTGTGCCTCTTCATTCCACATCAAAATCAACTTGCTTGACATTTGCTCTAGTGAAATATATAACTTTTAGAAGTACAGTGTGAAACTGGCATTTAAAACTGCTTACTTCAGGCAGCCGCATATGGTGGCTCCAGCCTCAGGAGACTGAGGCAGGAGGCTTACTTGAGCCCAAGAGTTCGAGACCAACCTGGGCAATGTAGTGAGACCCCATCTCTACAATTAAAAAATAAAGATGCTTATTTCTGATTGTATCAGAAATTAACCAATTCCTCATAAATTATGGAAATCACTAAATTGAGGTTTTCTTCCTTTAAGGCATCTTTCTATTCTGCCTGGCCCCTGCCTGGCTGAATGGTATAGTTGGCCACACATCCATGTAAGAAAATTCCTTACCTTTCTCATAGTTTCTTGACTCCCACTGGCTCTTTTCAAGCCAGGAGACTCAAGTTGAGAAACTATAGGTGGAATAAGTCGATTTGTTTTATTAAGAAGGTAATAGATTGGCCAAGCACAGTGGCTCAAGCCTGTAATTCCAGTGCTTTGGGAGGCCGAGGCGGGTGGATCACGAAGTCAAGAGATTGAGGCCATCCTGGCCAACATGGTGAAACACCATCTCTCCTAAAAATACAAAAAGTAGCTGGGTGTGGTGGCACATGCCTATAGTCTCAGCTACTCAGGAGGCTAAGGCAGGAGAATTGCTTGAACCCGGGAGGCAGAGGTTTCAGTGAGCCAAGATCACACCACTGCACGCCAGCCTGGTGACAGAGCAAGACTCCATCTGAAAAAAAAAAAAAAAAAGGGTAATAGGTCAAATTACCACTTGAAGAAGAGTCAGTGACAAAAGCTAAAAGCAGAAGTAGGGTTTGTGCCACCATGCCACCAAGTGACAGCAAGTGGGTCTGTGCAGCCTGTGGTGTGGGGAAAGCAGTCCTGGGTGAGGAGGGCTGGGCATAGGCCTTGGCACACCATTCATTCTGTGGAATATGCTGGAGCCAGATTCTAGTGCTCTAGGCCTAGTTACGCACTTAAGAAAGAACAGTGTCTGGAGTCTTAAATCAGCTGTCTTCATTGTTTGGCTTTAGTTTATAGCAGTGGAATCATTTTTGGGTTTCTTATCTTGGCTCACTCCCAGGTTTGGCTTAATACAGAGTTAGCCAATTCTATAAATTCCAGTTACCTTAGTAGTCTTCATAGCTACCTCAGAGGGAAGTCATCAGCCATGAATAATCAACTTGTATAAAGTTGTCTTTGAAGCACTTAAGCCCTAATGGGCTGCTGTTTATATTTAAGGATTAGTGTTGTTAATGTTTTCTGAAATGGTCATTATTTTCTTGGTAATATTGAAATTTAGCAAGATATAGTACAGCTTTGTAAGCAAATACCAATTGTCTGTTAGTCTTCAATGACTAGGTATAGCACGGGCTTACATAGGTAGGAAAGGTAAATTCAAGTCTGTGTGAATTTTTAATTCATTGTTACATATACTGGATAAATAATAGATTATGAATTTGTATTTGCCATATACCTTTCTATAAGCATTGTTAAATATAGAATGAAATCTTTCTAAAGCAAGATCTATCTTAGACTTCATGCAGGGACTGTATCACTAACCCAGTCAACATATATCTCATTCTTACTCTGTACTTGGCTAAGTAGAGGGGATGTAAGTGAGATATATAATATGTGATCACTGCCCTGTAAAAAACTTTCATTGAGGAAGCAAAAGCTAAGTTCAATGAAATTGCTGGGAAACAGTTTAAAACTACATTTTAGGTTGCTTGAATTTTACAGGAGGAAGACATCACTCTAGGCTGAAATAGGTCATTGCATCTTCCAAAGTGGCTTCATGGAAGAGGCAAGATATAAAAGATGAATGGAATGTAATTGGGCAGAAAACAGACAAGACAGAAACATTTATGGAGCCTCTTTTGAATGCCAGACTCTTTGACAGCAACTTTATACACAATCTCATTAATCATGGTGAATAGACATTTATATCCCTGTTTATACGTGAGAATATTAAGGACTGGAGAGGTTCAGCAGCTTGCTCAAGTTTATACAACTAATGAGATGCCCCAGGCAGTTTTAGCTTTGAATCTCAGCTTCTCACTGACCAGTTTCATCTGTAAACCAGTCATCTGTAACCCATTGTTTCATCTATAAACTGGGAACATAATAATAGCAACCTCACAAGTATAGAATGATGAATACTTAATGAGACAAAGAACTTTGCACAGTTTTTGATATACTGTAACCACTCAATACATGTTTAAAAGTATATAGAAGAGAGACAGAGAGATAATCGGACTGAGAGTCATAGCTACCTACATCTTGTCTGACTCCAGAGTCTACATTCTTTGTAGTACATTACCCTGTGGACAGAGCAGGTCGAAGAATCCAGATGGGAGAATAAGAGAATAAGCATTTTGTCTGCTAAAGAAAGGTGACGTCCCCTGCATGCCTGAAGTAGGGCTGGGTTGGTGAAGTCATGAAAAAGTAATTGGCTAATGCAGATGGAAGCTAATTATGTAGGACCTTGAAGGGAGAACTTCAGACCAGGTGCCACAGGGACCAGGAAAGCCAGCTAGTTCCTAGACAGAGAATAGCATGATGAAAGCGTTGCTCTAGGCGGCAAAGAGGGAAAGGGTGGGGGTGCTGGAAGTTTACTTGGGAAACTGCCAAGTGAAGTGTGAGGCAATGTGGTCCCGTGCTGGGGGGAAAGAAACAGAAAGTCCAAAGATAGGACCCACATGGAAGATGCTGGTGCCGGCCGCGCCTCCACACACGGCTCCTGGGTTCTGGATGCTGCCCTCTCTCCTAGCAGACCCTACCCCTGTACTAATGACATGGTGCATTTCTTTGCTCTAGACCTCATAGACCTTAAACATGCTAAAGCTGAAAGTCAATGTTAACTAAAAATAAGTCTGCCTAGAGTAAAAGAAAAAGTAGGTGATGTTTTATTCTAAATAAATCACAGAAAATAAAATGAATGAGAAAAATATTGTATACCACAGAGTCATTTAAGGTTTAAGTTTTCAGCCTCAGCAAGCCTCATATGCTGGTTTTTTGTTTGTTTGTTTTTATTTTTTTCTTTTTGTCTGAGATTCACTCTTGTTTGTTACCCAGGCTGGAGTGCAGTGGTGTGATCTCAGCTCACCGCAACCTCCGCCTCCCAAGTTCAAGCAATTCTCCCACCTCAGCCTCCCAAGTGGCTAGGACTACAGGCACATGCTATCACATTCGGCTAATTTTTGTACTTTTTTAGTAGAGATGAGGTTTCACCATGTTAGCTGGGTTAGTCTCGAACTCCTGACCTCAGGTGATCTGCCTGCCTCAGCCTCCCAAAGTGCTGGGATTACAAGTGTGAGCCACCACGCCCAGCCTAGTATACTGTTTTAATGCATGTGTATAATTTACTAAAGATTTAGCAAATTGACTACACTTCTCAAAAGGTTTGGCATTTCTGATTCTATATCTCATTCCCCTACCCATTATTTTTTTTTACATCTTTACCCAATGACATGTTTCCAGCTTGAGTGCAATAATGCCCAGTCCTTTTGCTTAGCCATGTAGGTTAGTGCTCTACCTGCTACGGCATGTTAATTATCTATAAAGGTTAATATCTGAACATAAGAAAGTGGCATCTATTAGCTGAATGGATCCTGAGCAAATCCGTTGTTTATTAAACTAAAAGCTATCATCCAGAGGTCTTGCTAATTTAGAAGGGCCTGAATCTAATTGTTAATTAATATTGCATGTTCAGCAAATAGCTATTCAGCAGTAGCATATAAGAATTGCAGTAATAGGGAGAGAGATCCAAGATGGCCGCGTAGCAGCAGCTCAGGATTGTAGCTCCCAGTGAAAGCGCAGAGAGCGAGTGGATGCCGCAAGTGCAGACGAATTTTTGATGCCCACAGACTGGGAGATTCCCGGCGAAGAAGCCACCTGGGTCGCCAGCGCGACTCTTGGCCGGCGCGGTGCTTCTCGGTGCGGAGTGTATGGGACTGGGTGCTCAAAGCCTCCGCTGGTCCCATCCCCACAAGGAGAACAGCAATTGGAAGCGCTGAGGAGAGAGCGAGCACAGCTGAACCCGGGAAGGCCCAGCTCTGTGGGGAAGGAGCGCACCCCGAAGGAAAATTAAGAAACAGAAAAAACTTAATAACTAACAAGCCAGACGTCCACTCAGAGACCCAATCTGGAAATTACAAAGACGACAGATGGATAAATCCACAAAAATGGGAAGAAACCAGTGCAAAAAGGCTGAGAACACCCGAAATCAGAATGCCTCTCCTCCTACAGGGGATCGCAGCTCCTCATCAGCAAGAGAACAAGGTCTGATGGAGGATGAGTGTGATGAACTCACAGAATCAGGCTTCAGAAGGTGGATAATAAGAAACTTCTGTGAGCTAAAAGAACATGTTCTAACCCAATGCAAAGAAACTAAGAACCTTGAAAGAA
>PVKP010055010.1:0-11219 GCA_004027715.1 Plecturocebus donacophilus
AGGCGGACTGGGGACGAGCCAGGTGGGTAACAGGTGTGGGAGGCTGTCAGGTCGTGGCCGTGAAGTTTTGGACGATGCCATCTCCCGGGGAGCGTGTACCACCGGAAAGGCCCCAGCATGTCCTCCTGTGTCCCCTCAGGCAGGGCTTTACCAGCATGTTGTCTCTGAGTGACCTGCCTGGTGGCTCATAGCCATCTTGAGGTGCAGACATCTGGGAATCAGATTGCACTCCTCCACCTGGCGAACACACACGCCTCTGGGTCCACAGCCCCTCCGCAGGTCTCCCCACACACCCCTGGTTCCGCCCCTGCCACCATCCTCAGTCAGGCTCGTGGTTTATGGGTTACCCCGGCTCCACTTGTCCTTCTCGTTCTCGTAACCCCACTGCCTCGATCCCAGCTTGATCCGGGAGTGGACATGCAGGGAAGGAAGCCGTCAGGGCCCCAGTGGGGACGGGGTCAGAGGCTTCAGGAACCTTGTCCCTTCTTCCCTGATCCTCGGTCCAGAACATCTCAGCCCAAACAGTGGGTGTTTCTTGAGCATTTATTTTGTGCGGACAGTTTGGTGGGAGAACTCCAGGCTGTAGTTCCAAATGTGATAAAAGCACGTTGACTAATGGGAGACGGAGACCAGGGAGTGGCAACGTTTAATTAAAGGACAGGGTGTGGTTTGACGCCACATGTGGGCGTTGTCCCACCGACCCCTTCGGTGCGCTTCACAAACAGCAGATGTTTACTCAGTCATTTCCGAGGAGATCCTCACCCAGTGGCCGAGTCACAGGCAGCCCAAGGCCCCAGGAGGCATCAGCAGGGTCATTGAGAGGAGACAGGCGCCATCAGCCCAGAGGGGCCCTGCAGAGGCCTGGAACCCTCTGAGCCCAGGCTGCCCTATAGTCATGGGGAGGCCCACGGCCGCCATCGTGTCTGCAGGCCACTGTCTCGCACGGACCCCTGAGTGCCGGCTCCCCAGAGGGCATCTGGATGGGCACAGGCCCGGAGCAGTTGAGATGGGGGCCGGGCTCACCCTGAGCCTGAACCCTCCTGTCCAGCTCCCGAAAAACTCCCCAGGGACATGCTCAGCCCTGGAGACCTGCCACCCCCGGCCTCCCCATCTCAGTGACTGACCCTCCCTGACCTGGCCTGTTGGCAGCTGCTAGGGCTTAAAGGAGAATCTAGGGGCTCCCTGGTTACCCCCACCCCACCCATGCACACAGAACCCCAGCCACAGAAGTGCCCCCCTGCTGTCCCTCCACCCGCATCACACTCTTCACACAGCCAGAGGCGCTCTTCATACCAGAGATGCCATCATCCCGTTATCACCTTCTGGCACCTTCCACCATTCCAGTTCCATAGAAGCCCCTGTTAGCAGCCTCCTGGAGACCTCGGCAGATGCTCCTTCCCCCTTCCTAGTTAACTCCTGTACTTCCTGCACTCTGGGAAGCCTTTACTGGCCTCTCATTGCCCAGCCCCCGCCCCTACCGCAGTACCTGGACAGCTGTCAGCACCTGAGCAGCCCTGTGCAGTGAGTGGACATGGGGTCCTGTCCCTGTGCAGCTCCCTGCCCACGGGGGAGAGAGGCGCGTCCGTGAGTGAGTTGGAAGAACATTCTGGCACAGAGGGGCTGGGCACAGTGGCTCGCGCCTGTCATCCCAGCACTTTGGGAGGCCGAGGCGGGCGGATCACCTGAGGTCAGGTGTTTGAGACCAGCCTAGGCAAAATAGTGAAACCACATCTCTACTAAAATACAAAAATTAGCTGGGCTTGGTGGCAGACACTGTAATCCCAGCTACTCGGGAGGCTGAGGCAGGAAAATCACTTAAACCCAGAAGGCAGAGGCTGCAGTGAGCTGAGATCGTGCCACTGCAATCCACCCTGGGCAACAGAGTGAGACTGTCTCCATAAAAATGAAAAGGAACATTCTGGTACAAAGGAAGGGGGGTCTGATGTTGAGAGGGTCCCATCTGTCCTTCCCAGAGTCAGCAGTGGGCAAGAGCAACGTCCATGCTGAGAAGCAGGCTTGAGACCTGCTGACCTCAGCCAGGGTCCCTGCTGGGGCTGCATGCAGGGTGCCCAGACCCAGACCCAGCAGCCCTGGCCTGACACCCTCACCCTCCTTCCTCTGCAGGCCCCAGGGGAAGTCCTACCTGTACTTCACACAGTTCAAGGCGGAGGTGCGGGGCGCCGAGATCGAGTACGCCATGGCCTATGTGAGTATCTTGGGGCGGGGTGGGCTCTGAGGGTGGCTTCTGTGCATGGGGCAGCTGTGAGACATCCTGCCACAAGGGGGCTCCATGGGGACAGGGAGGAGAGGGGACAGCAGTCCTGCAGAGGGAGGGTATGTAACTTGGAGGAACCTGGCACACGAACCCCCCCCAGGCGAGGATGCGCCGGGGCATGGGGGTTCAGTAGCCTGCCTCTGCTGGCTTCTCATGTATATGCCAGAAAAGCCTTCTCCAGGCTGGGTGCGGTGGCTCACACCTGTGATCCCAGCACTTCGAGAGGCTGACGCAGGAGGATCGCTCGACACCAGGAATTCAATACCAGGCTAGGCAACATAGCAAGACCCTATATCTATCAAAATAAAAAAAAAAAAAGCCAGGCGTGGTGGCATGCACCTGTAGTCCCAGCTACTTGGGAGGCCGAGGCAGGAGGATCACTTGAGTCCAGGACTTCAAAGCTGCAAAGATCTATGATTGTACCACCGCACTGTAGCCTGGACAGTAGAGCGAGGTCCTGGCTCAAAAAAAAAAAAAAAAAAAGTCTTCTCTGCCTCTTCAGTAAAAGTGCACAGGTTTAGTCTCTGCTTCTCTGGAAAGCGAACTGAATCTTTGTCCTAATGATGATAAACATTGAAACGGCCCTGCTGAAGTTTCCGCTCCTTCTCTTTCAGTCTAAAGCAGCGTTTGAAAGGGAAAGCGACGTCCCTCTGAAAAATGAGGAATTTGAAGTGACCAAAACATCAGGTACGGAAAGATGGGGATGGGGTGGGGGTGACGACACCCCATCCAAGCACGGGCAGTCGGGGGGCGGAGTGGAAGGGAGGTCAGCCAGAGGGGTCCTGGAGACTGCAGGCCAGGCATCCACATACTGGTTTTGTAAAGGCCACCTCGTCAGTATCTTCAGCTTTGTGGCACTGCGGGTTCTGTCTGAGCTACGCCGTGTGGCACAGAGGTGCTACAGACAGTATGTTCGTGAATAGGTCTGGCCGTCTGCCACTAGAACTTTATCTTAGCCAGGCGTCGTGGCTCATGCCTGTTATCCCAGCTGCACAGGAGGCCATGGTGGGAGGATCATTTGAGCTAAGGAGGTCAAGACCAGCCTGGGCAACATAGTGAGACCCTATCTCTACAAAAATTAGGCTGGGTATGGTGGTTCCTGCCTGTAATCCCAGCACTTTGGGAAGCCAAGGCAGGCGGATCGCTTGAGGTCGGGAGTTCGAGACCAGCCTGGCAAACGTGGCGTCTGCTAAGATGTTGGCATCTCTGGTGTGACGAGCGCTCTGGCCGTGTGAGAGAGTGTGATGTAGACAGAGGGGCAGCAGGGGGCCACTTCTGTGGCTGGGGTTCTGTGTGCATGGGTGGGGTGGGGGTATCCAGGGAGCCCCTAGATTTAGTTGACAAACCCCATGTCTACTATAAATACAAAAATATTAGCCGGGTGTGATGGTGCACACCTGTAGTCCCAGCTACTCGGGAGGCTGAGGCAGGAGACTTGCTGGAACCCAGGAGGCAGAGGTTGCAGTGAGCTGAGATGGTGCCATTACACTCCAGCCTGGGAGGCAGAATGAGACTTCATATCAAAAAGCAAAACACAAAAAAAAAACTTAGCCGGGCATGGTGGTGCACACCTGTAGTCCCAGCTGCTCAGGAGGCTGAAGTGAGAGTATTGCTCGAGCCCAGGAGGTCGAGGCTGCATTGAGCTATAATCATACCACTGCACTCCAGCTTGGGCATCAGAGTGAGACCGTCCCAAAAACAATAAACAGGGCTGGGCACAGTGGTTCACACCTGTAATCCCAGCACTTTGGGAGGCTGAAGTGGGCGATCACCTGAGGTCAGGAGTCCAGACCAGCCTGGCTAACATGGTGAAACTGCGTCTCTATTAAAAATACCGAAATTAGCCAGGTGTGTTTGCACATGCTTGTAATCCCAGCTACTCAGGAGGCCGAAGCAGGAGAATCGCTTGAACTTGGGAAGCAGAGGTTGCAGTGAGCCAAGACTGCACCCCTGCACTCTAGCCTGTGCGACAGAGAAAGACTCTTATCTGAAAAAAATAAATAAATAAAACAAAGTAGAAACCCTCAGGGCGTTGAGGCTGGGACCGTGGTGTGCTGAGGGGAGCCTGCAGGGGTCACTGGGAAACGTCAGGACCCTCCTTTGGTTGCCTGCGAAGCACCAGTGTCCTCAAGCCACGTTCAGCTGCTTGGGGCCAATGCCGAGCTGGGGCGTGAGTGGGCGGTGAGGGAGTGGACGGAGCAGGTAGGGCTGTAGCAGTGGGCATAGCCATGGAAGCCAGAGTTCTGACCCTGCTGGAAAAGTGTCATGTGGGCCTCAGACAGGTTCCCCCAGTGAGCAGGAGCTCTTGCAGCCTGACCCACCCTGTACCCTGTTCAGGCCTGGATCCTCTCCTTCCTGGGCTGCTTCTTGCCCCTCCTCCCATCCTCCTCCCATCTCTTCTCGACAACATGGCACAGATGACCAGGGTTCTTCCCGCCTCAGGTCTTCCTGTGGCTTCCTGCTGCCTGCCATCTGTGTTAGCCCCACCGACCTCACACTCCATGCCACTGATTTTTCTGTCTGTCACCCGTAAGACTTTCAGTGCCCAGGGCCTTTTCTCATGGGAGTCCTGTTTGGAGACTGCTCTGCTTCCCTGCTCTGCCCCCACCGTGGGCCCTGCTCCAAATCCTCAGGACTTCTGAGACTTTTCAATATTGAGGGCCCAACCCTGTGTTTCTTTCTTGCAGTGGCTCACAGGCCCGGGGCATTCAAGGCTGAGCTGTCCAAGCTGGTGATCGTGGCCAAGGCATCGCACACTGAGCTGTGACCAGCAGCCCTATTGTGGGTGGCACTTTCTCATCTCCGCTGAAGCTGAAGGGGCCTGGGGCACTGAAAGGGCCAGCACATCACTGGTTTTCTAGGAAGGATTCTAAGTTTTCTGCCTGGGCTGACGTTGTCTTATCCGGAGGGGCGTGAAGGGCGGCTGAAGCCCTGGGGCAGAGAACAGCAAGCCCAGGGCCCTGCTGGGTCCCGACAGCTTCCCCATCCCCACTTCCTGCTGAGTTCTTCTGGACTCAGGATTGGGGAAACAAAGAGGGTGGGAACACAGGGGTCAAGCTGGGGAAAGCAGCCATGCTCCCCCAGCCCCCAGCTGAGTGCCCTTCCTGAGCCAGCAGGACTGCCTTCCTGTGTTTGCCCAGGGGACCTCCTTTCAGATGAACTGGGAAGAGAGAAAATGTTTTTTCATATTTAAATAAATAAGACTGTTAAAAAGCAACCCGAGAACCTGGGCCCTCCTGGCTGGGTATTGCAGGTCGGGGTGTCAGCCCCACTGTCGGCGGGTGGGTGGCGGTGTCTCTGGGTGGGACTTTTCTGCAGGCATCAAAGTGCTGGATCCCAAGGTGGCTGTCCGTGAACTTGCTCCCTTTGCCCGCAGTACTTGTTGCCCCTGGGCCCCACATGCTGTGAATTCACACTCAGGTCCCCTCGGCTGCCAGAGGCCCCACCACAGGATGGTGTCCAAGGCCAACCTGCCCCCCGGAGCCTGGAGGCATTTGTTTCCCTTAGTTTTTCTTTTGAGACAGGGTCTTGCCCGGTCACCCAGGCTGGAGTGCAGTGGCGCAGTCACTCCACCTCCCGGGCTCAGGTGATGCTCTCACCTCAGCCTCCCAAGTAGCCAGGACTACAGGCATGCGCCACCACGCCCGGCTAATTTTTGTATCTCTTTTGGATAGAGACAGGGTTTTGCCATGTTGCCCAGGCTGGCTTCGAACTCCTGGGCTCAAAAGCGATCTAACCGCCTCGGCCTCCCGAAGTGCTGGGGTTAGGCGTGAGCCACTGTGGCCATCCTCCCTTAGTTTTTTGAAGCTGGATTGCAGCACAGTGACTTTAAAAAACAAAAACAGGTGGTTTACCCCTCTAAATCCCAGCACTTTGAGAGGCTAAGCCAGGAGAATCGCTTCACACTAGGAGTTCAAGACCAGCTTGGGCAACATAGCAAGACCCCCATCTCTATAAAAACAATTAAAAAATTTAAAATTAGCTAGGCATAATGATGCCCACCTCTAATCCCAGCTATTCTGGAGCCTGAGGCAGGAGAATTCTTGAACCCAGGAGTCCAGGGCAGCAGTGAGCAGAGATTGAGCCACTGCAGTCCATCCTGGGCCACAGTGACATCCTGTCTCAAATAAATGAAAAAAAAAGAAAAAAAAAGAACCAGTCAGCCTTGACTTCCCATTACACACTCTATGCCACCATGCGAGGAAAGGCTTGACAGCCGAGCACGTCGGCAGGAAGGGCCCCTAGACCAAGAATGGCAGGGTTCTGAGGTCTGGGGACGCCTCCAGGGCCGGGAGCCTTTCCAGCTCTCGACTCTGAGGCTCCACAGGGCGTCCTGTGCAGAAAAGGCCGTGGGAAACAGTGCCCACTGCCCGGATCCTGGCCAAGGAGCGGGGCTCTTTCCCGGTTAGCTGGGAATCCCTGAAGCTTCCGGATCCCTGGCTGTCATAAGGATGCTTCCCCAGGTGGCCTGGTGTGCCAGCACCCTTCAGGGCCTCTTGGGACATGCAGGAGCTTCCCCTCTGACCCCATGTGTGCATGTGTGTGCTTTTTTTTTTTTCTATTTTTTTTTTTTTGAGACGGAGTCTTGCTCTGTCGCCCAGGCTGGAGTGCAATGGCGCGATCTCGGCGCACCGCAACCTCCACCTCCCGCATTCAAGCAATTTTCCTGCCTCAGCCTCACAAGGAGCTGGGAGTGCAGGTGTCTGGCTGTAGTGTTTTTCTTTTTTGTGGGGGGGACGGAGTCTCACACTGTCACCAGGGCTGGAATGCAGTGGCACGATCTTGGCTCATTGCAACATCCGCCTCCCAGGTTCATGCGATTCTCCTGCCCCAGCCTTCTGAGTAGCTGGGATTACAGGCGCACACCACCACACCTGGCTAGCTGTTGTATTTTTAGTAGAGACAGGGTTTCACTATATTGGCCAGACTGGTCTGGAACTTCTGACCTCGTGATCTCCCTGCCTTGGCCTCCCAAAGTGCTGGGATTACAGGTGTGAGCCACTGCACCCAGCAGTTGTTTTTTTTTTTTAGTAGATAAGGGGTTTCACCATATTGGCCAGGCTTGTCTTAACTCCTGACCTTGTGATCCACCCACCTTAACCTCCCAAAGTGCTGGGATTACAGGCGTTAGCCACCATGCCCAGCCTTTTTTTTTTTTTTTTGAGACCGGATCTTGCTCCAGCACCCAGGCTGGAATGCAGTGGTGTGATCTCAGCTCACTGCAGCCTCTACCTCCTGGGTCCAAGCCATCCTCCCAGATAGCTGGGGACTACAGGTACATGCCACCCTGACCAGCTATAATTTTTTATTTTTAAATTTTATTTCTGAGTCGCCCAGGCTGGAGTGCAGTGGCACAGTCTCAGCTCACTGCAACCTCCACCTTCCAGGTTCAGGTGATTCTCCTGCCTCAGCCTCCCAAGTAGCTGGAATTACAGGCACCCACCACGATGCCCAGCTAATTTTTGTACTTTTTAGTAGAGACGGGTTTCACCATGTTGACCAGGCTGGTCTGGAGCTCCTGACCTTTAGTGATCCGCCCACCTAGGCCTCCCAAAGTGCTGGGATTCCAGGTGTGAGCCACCACTCCCAGCCATTTTTTAGAGATAGGGTCTCACTATGTTGCCCAGGCTGGTCTGGAACTCCTTGGCTCAAGTGCTGCTTCTGCCTCAGCCTCCCAAAGCGTTAGGTTTACTGGCATGAACCACTGTGCCCAGCTTGCTGTATGCTTTTATTTAAATTGTTCCATAGCTCTGTTTGGCTTGTTTCCTTTATTTAAATCTCAAATATACAAGAGTCCAGACAGGCTGGCCAGCCTAGCAGGGACCCAGACAGTTATGTGCCTTGATGTCTCAGCGGCCCAGGATTCCATAGGGGGCTTCATGAGAAAATCAGAACGCACAAACGTCCTCAAAGATCTATCTCTCGGTCTGAGATAAGCCGAGAAGGTTGCCTTGGAAGCGTGGGTAGAGGTAGGAGCAGCTGGCTCTCTGGCCAAAGCCTTTGGCCTTTTTGCGGAAGCAAAAAACCAAACCACAGGAAGGCTGCTCCAAGTCTGGGCTCAGAATTTCCTATCCGTGAGTGCAGCAGGCCAGGGAGAGGCGAAAGGGAGTGGAGGACTGTGGCAAAAGGGAGAGGGGCGGCCCCCGCACAGCTTCACCAGGGGTCAGTGCAGGCTCAGGCAGCTCAACGGGCAGGTTTGCAAGAGAATCTCCAAATCCAGACGGGTGTGTGCGATCTCGTTTTAAACGCTGGCAAATTCCAAATGTCTCAAATACTGGATGGAGCTGGCTATACCTACCTTCTCACCGAGTAAGGCCCACAGGCCCCTTTCGCAACCTCTACCCTCCATAGACAAGGTTCTACAAAACAGTCATGGGACCTCGATTCCCCTCCCCTACAGGCACCCAAAATAACCTTCCAGACCTGGGGCAGCATTTTGCAACCATCGCGAACCCATGCCCCCTTCTGACAAACAAAAATGGCAAATAGACTCCCCCACACCCCGCCTCCATGTCCCGAGCTGAAATCGCCACATCTTGTGGGTGGTACCAGAGCCAAGAAGATGGGCTGAGCTTTGCTTTCTTGGGTCTGGCTTATGAAAGCAACATGGCTGGCTGGTTAGTTGCAGATTCTCCAGACATGAAATCATGATTTTACATTGTGCACACTTTGGGAGGCCGAGGTAGGTAGATCGCTTGAGTCCAGGAGTTTGAGACCACCCTGGGCAACATGATGAGACCTTGTCTCTACAAAAATTAGAAAAATGAGCCGGGTGTGGTGGTACACACCTGTGGTCCCAGCTACTTGGGGTGGGCATGGAAGGATCACTTGAGCTCAGGAGTTCAAGGCTGCAGCAAGCCAAGATCGCACCCCTACACTCCAGCCTGGATGACACAGCGAGACTCTGTCTCAAAACAATAAATAAAATGTGCACACATCTTAGGTGGGTTCCCCCTCACCTCTGGGTGGGGGGCATGCTCTGTCTCCTCCCACGTGGCTGTCCCTGGATTGGAGCAGTTTCCCCTCCCCACCCAGGGCAGGGGTCTCTGGCCTCATCAAGGCATCCTGGCTGAACATGCCAGCATTTGCTGGTGCTTTTTTTTTTTTTTTGAGTTGGAGTTTTGTTCTTGTCTCCCAGGCTGGATTGCAATGCAATGATCTCGGCTCACTGCAACCTCTGCCTCCCGGGTTCAAGCGATGCTCCTGCCTCAGCCTCCCGAGTAGCTGGGATTACAGGCGCCTGCCACTATACCTGGCTAATGTTTGTATTTTTAGGAGAGACAAGGTTTCTCCATGTTGGCCAGGCTGGTCTCGAACTGCCAACCTCGGGTGATCCACCCGCCTTGGCCTCCCAAAGTGCTGGGATTATTGGCGTGACCTACTGTACCTGCGCCAATTCCCCCCTCCTTTTTTTTTTGTGCTGTGACTCAGATCCAATCCCCCCTTTTTAAGGACACCAGTGAATTGGGGTGATCCTACTCCAAGATGGCGTCATCTGAACTCATTCCAGGCATAGTGACCCTGCTTCCAAATCAGAACATCTTCTGAGGTCCTGGGGTTAGGACATGAATTTATGGATTCTGGGGGGCCACAGCTTGCCCCCTAACACACCTTCCCCCAGTTCGCCATGTGAACTCCCAGTCTGTGGGCGAGGGATGAAAACCCCAGGCAACTTCATCAAGTGGGAAGCAGCAGCTTTTGGCCTACATCAAGCGACTCGGGTCGGCATAGCCCAGGAAATAGAAACAGAAGTGGAAGGTGGGCCCCGGCGAGGCAGTGGTCCCCAGAGCAGGGCCGCGAATTCCTCTCCCCATGGGGCCGGGGCCAGGAGGAGAGGCGACATCGGCGTTTGAAATGGCTCCGCGTCCTCTCAAAGGGGACAGGTCACCCACCTGTCTAGGGGAGTCTGGCCGGAGTCCGGCTGGGAGAAAAGAGGTGGGAGAAAAACCCACAAAGCCCCCCCGCACCCCACACCCAGCAGAGGAGCCCCAGCGGGCGCGAGGGCCGTGGTCGGGCGGCCCCGCGGGGCTCAGAGGCTGCCCTCGTCCAGCATCCGGCCCAGGCCCTCGCAGATCCTGTGCAGGTGGGAGCGGTAGGGCTCGGTGGGGCCGTAGAGCGCGGCCAGGAAGTCGCAGTTGGCCAGGTGGCCGAAGACGTGGTTGATGCGGCTGTGGGACTTGGCGGTGAGGTGCGGGCCCACGGCCTGGTGCAGCAGGTCACGGCACTCCAGCAGCCCGGCGGCCAGCACGCGCCGGTCAAAGGTGAAGTCCACCTGGTGGAAGCTGACGGCCGTCATGGCCAGGCAGCGCGCCCGGTGGCGGAAGCGCCCCAGCAGTGCCAGCTCCTCCACGCCCAGCTGGGCCCCGCGTAGCAGCAGCCCCAGCTTCAGGGCCACCTTCACCAGGTTCTTGAGCAGCTTCTGGGCCTCCTTGCGGCTGCGCGTGAACTCCTTGGTGGCTCGGTACAGCTCATCCAGCACCTCGCTGCTGGTGTCGTCCACCAGCACAGCCACCACCGCCTTGGACGCCATCTTACTCAGGAGCTTCTTCTGCGCCTGCAGCGCCAGGCTCTTGGTGCTGAAGCTGTCCATGGCCTGCGGGGGACACAGACTGGCCATCAGTTTCACAGGCTGCGACACTCACACGGAAGAGGCGACGACACCACAGACCCCAGGGGGCCTACGGAATTGGTTTCTTAAAGAAAGTGTCAGCGGGCGCGGTGGCCTGTCATCCCAGCACTTTGGGAGGCCAAGTCAGGCGGATCACGAGGTCAGGAGATCAAGACCAGCCTGGCCAACATGGTGAAACCCCGTCTCTACTAAAAATACAAAAATTAGCTGGGCGTGGTGGCACATGGCTATAATCTCAGCTACTCAAGAGGCTGAGGCGAAAGAATCACTTGAACCCGGGAGGCAGAGGTTGCAGTGAGCCGAGATTGCACCATT
>PVKP010055011.1:0-11216 GCA_004027715.1 Plecturocebus donacophilus
CCAGTGGTAGTTTGTATTTTCTTTGTGGTTGGGGAGGGTATGAAAGAAATGTGGGCTATGAACAGCTGTTACTGAGTTCTCCAAACAGGAAAATGCCCTGGGCTATTTTTGAGCCATCTTTCAAAGAAACAAGGCTGGGCACTGCCTTTTACCCCTGCAGCGTGCTGGGCTGTGTTTTCCACGGTGCAGTTCTTTCCAGGGTGCAATTCATAAAAGTTGGAGTCATTGTTTCTTCAAGGACTTGCTTCCCTCAAAGAGGGTCCCAGCCAATGACAGCTCTTATGAAAAAGTGTGGGAAGACTGAATTACAGGAAATACAATGACCTGTTGAATGAACTGGTGTCCATCAATGATTCTAGTGAATAGCTTACTAATTGTTTTTTATGAGAACAAAAACAAACAGCTCCTCTTAATGCCTGACTCTATTTAGTTACATCAAAATCTTGGCCTTATGCATAATTGCTGAGAGAAAAAAATATTTTTAGAAGTTTACCACTCAAGCTTTCACAGAATCAAAATTTCTGATAATCGAATGAGGTCAATTCAGCTGACTGAACTGACTTCCGTGATCCACGTGGGTTGAATGCTAACCCATTTGTAATTTCCAATTCTGTTTCAGACTGTAGGTTTAAGGACTTTCCTACTTTAAATCACAAGTAGGTATAGGAGGGATTGCCAAGAATGTACTTCAGGTGATGGAAACAAGTGCTTGTCATCACTGTCACACAACTAGCCTCACTGCATTGGGGTTTGGGATTTCATCCCAAAAGAATAATGACAATGATGGTGCAGCTGTTGTTGCTGATAAACAACAGTGAAATATTTCAAATTCAATTGAACAAAGAACTAAAGTGTCTACTCTAAGACCGTATTTCTTTAAAGACAAATAAGTGAAAAAAGACATGTGATGTCTACCTGCTTCAGCATTTAATATAGTCACTGGCAACTTGGCTTTCTGAGAAAGAATGGAATGGACTATACACAGTGAGCAGAGACCAGCTGTGGTCTGTTCTCTTCTGTGTGATCGATTCCACGTATTCTCCTCCATGTAACATATTCTTTGTGGACTTCGTCACTACCAGTGTACACATTTTCCAATTAGCTATATGATTGGAGAGTGATTCACTCAATCCCCTTAGCCCATAGTTTATTCTTTCAGATGGGCATGTGAATACATTATCCCATGTGTCTCAAAGAGTTGCTGCATGTATCATCTATGCAACTGACCCAAAGACATACGGGAAAGTTACAAGTGTTGCCTCAATGTAAAGAAACAGCTTGTTAGTAGAGCTGATTAATATTGGGCTGACACCCACCTCCCCACTCCCAGTATTCAGCAAATAAAATACCACAGAAGATGTTTTCCATTACTGGTGATATACTTAAGTCCATATACTGTTGGATTCCTTTGTAACCAACATACCCAGGAGAAGGGCTGAGTTAATAGTTTATTTTGTGGCCATGAAACACTTTTTCTGTGTGAAGCTAATGTGCTGATCAATGACTTCAGTGTCTGATTTTGACCTTGTCACCAGTTTGTAGCCAAGTGATAATGCTGACACTGAGGCCATTATCTCTTTAGACTCTGAAGTTTGGAGACCCTACTGGTTTTCTTGGAAGATATATAGTTTTGCAAGCAAACTTGGACACTTCCTTATAAATATGGTCATCTAGAAGCTGCCAAAATCTAATAAGATTGATCAGTTTCATGCTAATGGGTAAATCAGTCCATTTGGAGAATTCTTGGAACGCATGAACCATCTGCTGTTCCACATTTCAGGGAATTACAGGGACAGGCATGCTGTCTGGGAGAGGAAAGATTCTAGCCTAAATGGTGTCTAAATGGTGACTGTCTCAACACTTTTCTTTTCTTTTGCAGAAAAGTTATCAATGTAATTACATATCAGTGTTTGTTATTTGTCCATTTTCTTTATAAATATCATCTCTTTGTGGTCAGGATGTCTCATTCCTTACTTCCATACTTTTACTGAACACCAACCTCATTAGGGCACATTGAAGGGCCTTGATGGCAAAGTAAATGAATGATGGAATGATAGACATATACTACATCAAGCTAGAAAGGGTTTGACTTCTTCAATTTGCAGATGAGGAAACGAAGGCACAAAAACATTGATGATTAGCCTGATGTTGCATATTCTGTTAGTGGCTGTGCTGGGACTACCATCTAGATTTCTTGACTTCTTCTAGGGTTCCCATTACACCATGCTTATACAGGATGAATATCCCTTATCCAAAATGCTGGAGAAAAGAAGTCTTTCAGATTTCTTTTTTTTGTTTTGATTTTAGAACATTTGTGTATACATCATGAGATATCTCGGGATGGGACCCAACTTCATTTATGTTTCATATACACCTTATACACGTAGGCTGAAGGTAATTTTATACAATATTTTAAATAATTTTGTGCATGAAGCAACATTTGTGTACATTGAACCATCAGAAAAGCAAAGGTGTCAGGTGTGGAATTTTCCACTTGTGGCATCATGTTAGTGCTCAAACACTTTTTAATTTTGGATTTTGGGATTAGAGATGTTTACCTTGTATTAGGATTAATCCATCTTTTCTTGTTGTCCTATGTGTAGCTTAGCTTCTTAGTCCTAGGGAATAAATTAAAGCGGGGTGGGAAATGGCATCCTTTCCCCTGCATTGGGAATGAGGACATGCTGGCTTGTGAGCAGCACCAGGTGTCTCTAGGGAAGAACTTACTCACTATTGGGATCTTGAAACACCAGCAGTGGACTCTCTCTGCTTTGAAATTCCCAGAAGCAAATCACAACCATGTGAAGACCGACTGGACCAGATGGTTTCTGCTGGTCCTTTCCAGCTTTCTGACTCAATCTGAGGTTTCAGCCAAGATAGAAATAACTTCCCATCTTCCCTTCAGGCCTGTCTTCATGCTCTTAGAGGTGCAGTTCTGACCAAAGAGCAGCAAATCCATCATTCAAGGGCGGTTTTAAACTTTTTAAAGAGCTTATCCAAAATGAAGGATTTGGACAAAATAATAGCCAAGTGATTCCCCAACAAGCTTCACTTCCAAATATAAATCCAAAGGAAATTAATAGAATAAAATTATAATCACAGGCACTAAAATGTTAACTGCTTAGGCAGTATTTAATGTTCCGACTCCAGACTCTAGCCATGGTTTTCAAACCTGGCTGAATATCAGAATCACCAGGGAAATTTGGTCCAACTTGCCAGAAATTCTGCTTCAATAGATTTGGGGTTAGACCATGCAGTCTTCTTTTTTATTAAAAGCCCCCTGGGTGATTCTAATGATCAGCTACATTTGGAAGCCACTGTCCTAGAAAATCTCAAGAAGCTTTCCAAATGGCAAGTTCTATTTTTGAACCCATTGTTCAAAAGCCAGCCCGTTGTTCTGAATTCTATTTTAAGAGAGAAAAAGCCCATTTTTTTGCAGAGTTATTAGCAAAGTTCTCAAAAACACATTAATCTTTAATGAAATTCCTGATTATTCTGAGCATGTTTTCTTTTGTAAACCCAACAGAGGGTAACACATGCACACCCAAGGATAGTGGGGGGAATCTTGGACTTATATGCAAGTTTCTAAGTCAGTGGATTTTCATGATCTTCTTTGGCATTTGGTCAGCTAGACTTAGACTGCTCCTGTACGGAGAGAGTGTTGGGAGCCAAGGAGTCTCAACTTTGTTTCAACAAGTCTTTAGAGAAGTTTATGTAAAATATTAACTTATGAGATAGATTTGCACATCTGGTGAAATCATGACAGTAAAAGATACAACATATTAAGAATTAACAAGGACCAGATGCACTATAATAATGTAGATTTTTCTATTTGCAATTTGGGATGCTGATTTTAGAAAAATGGCCACTTTTTGGAGATATACTTGTATATTTGAAGCCACTTAGTAGATAGAATGATAAATGATAGAAAAACAGATCATAGATAAGAAGAAGGATAGTAGCTAGTAAGCTAGCTGTATAGATGAATGAATGTTAGATATACTTAAACTCAGTAGGAATCTAACCCATTTATTTAAAGTGGCAGTGGAAAGCTGTATGATTTAGTTGGTAAACAGTGTCATGGAAAACTGAGATGTTAGTTTAATTTTTGCATCTGTTCTATAGTTTCTCACCTGGAAAAAGAGAAAGCTATATCACAGGAGTGGTCCTTATATAACAGACAAAAAAAGACAGTGGTTTCAATCAGTCGGTGGGTGAGAGTAATAGAGAAGTTATTAAAAAGACAAAAAATAACAGATGTTGGTAAGGATTCAGAGAAAAAGACACTCCATTACACTGTTGGTGGGAATGCAAACTAGTAAAGCCACTGTGAAAACAGTATGGAGATTTCTCAAAATCTAAAAGCTAAAAATAGAATTATGATTTGATCCAGCAATCTCACAACTGGATATCTACCCAAAGTAAAAGAAATCAATATACTAGCGGGATAATTAGACTTGCATGTTCATTGCAGAGCTAGTAACAGTAGCAAAAATAGGAAATCAACTTAAGTATCCATGAATAAATGAATGAATGAATAAAGACAATTTTGGGCCAGGTACAGTGGTTCACGCCTGTAATCCTAATACTTTGGGAGGCCAAGGCAGGCAGATTGTCTGAGCTGAGGAGTTTGAGACCACCCTGGGCAACATGGTGAAACCTCATCTCTACTAAAATACAAAAAATTAGCCGGGGGAGGTGGCATGTGCCTGTAGTCCCAGTTACTCAGGAGGCTGAGGCAGGAGAATTGCTGGAACCCAGGAGATGGAGGATGCAGTGAGCAGAGATTGTGCCACTGCACTCCAGCCTGAGTGTCAGTGCATGACTCCAAAAAATAAAAAAATTAAAAAAAAGAAAAAGAAAAAAGGAAAATTTGATATATATACACAATGGAATACTTTTCAGCCATAAAAAAGAATAAAGCCATGTCATTTGTAGCAACATGGATGGGAACTGAAAGTTTTTATTTTGAGTGAAATAAGCCATTCACATACAAAAAGAAATATAGTATGTTTGTGAAAGATAAAAAATATGAACACAAAGAGGTAAAGACTGGAAAGATAGATCAGACACTGGTCAACATGAGTTAGAGGAGAGGGTGGGTGAAGAGAAGTGGGTAAAAGTGTACAAATACATAGTAAGATAGAAGGTATAATTCAATGTTTGCTAGGAGAGTAGAGTTACTATACTTTAAAAAATATAAGCCAAGACATACAATCAACCTAAATGCCCATCAATGGTAGACTGGATAAAGAAAATGTGGTACATATACACCATGAAGTAATATGCAGCCATAAAAAGAATGAGATTATGTCCTTTGCAGGCACATGGATGGAGCTGAATGCCATTATCCTTAGCAAACTAACACAGGAACAGAAAACCAAATATAGCATGTTCTCACTTATACGTGGGAGCTAAATGATGAGAACATGTGGACGCAAAGAGGGGGACAACACACACTAGGGCCTATGGAAGGAGGGAGGATGAGAGGAAGAAGAGGATCAGGAAAAATAGCTAATGGGTACTAGTCTTAATACTTGGGTGATGAAATAGTCTATACAACAAACTGCCATGACACAAGTTTATATATGCAGTGAACCTGTACAGTGAACTTAAAAGTTTAAAAAATGTATTGTGCTTGGGTAATGGACACCCTAAATATCCTGACTTGATCTCTCCACATTAAATGCATGTAAACATCTTCTCATGCATCCTATAGATTTGCACAAATTTAAAAATCATATACAATCTTAGTCTTCAATGCCCAGGTGGTTATGAAGGAAATGCTGGATTCTAATACTTCATCATGCCAGGTGTGGGCATTGGCAGGAACATCAATACCCACACCTGGCATGAATCACTGCCAGATGGCTGTGCAACCCATCCATAATGTTTATTTTGCAAGAGCCATTTAATAATACTGTCAGATGTTTCAGAATTTCTTGCCATCCAAAGCAGTAGCCACACTCATCTTCAGCAAGATTTTTATATTAGTGTGTATACAGAACTTTTCTTCTTTCTCCAGTGAGATGATATAGGTCTACTTGAAATACAGTAATAAATCAGTTAGAGTTTTTTGATGGCAAGGAACAGAAATGGACACCAGCTGATAAAAGTGAAGTGGTGAAGTTTTTAGCATAGTAGAGGATAGGTCAATAGCAGAGTCAAAGCTATCTTGCTTTGACTTGAGCAATCTTGCTTTGGGAAGGATGGACAGCAGGACACCCTTCCTTTGGGAATCTTGGCACGAACAACTGCCTTACCCAGACTTTCTCCCAGGCAGAGTGTAATTCAAGAGCTTGGAACATGCAGTTCATTTGGGAAGTGAATCCAGGGAGTAGGAATAGGAGATGAACAAGAGTGAATTAGAGAAGGAGAGGAAGCCCATGTAAAAATGCATTGTTGAATCAGCCATGGCTGTGGGAAACTGATGGTCAATCTGTCTGGTACCTTCTGAAAATTAGAATTGTCTACCTAAGAAACTGAAGAGACACCATTAGGCCTGTGTTGTCTCCATAGGGTAAATGCCTTCTCACTTCCAGATTCTGAATGCATGAGTGTGCCCTCATGCAGGAGGCTCTATGTACAGCATCAGAGAAACCCCAGGACAGAATGATGGCAGGACAGTTCCCCAAAGGGAAAACAGGAAGGGTGCTGTTACCAAAAGTTGGGAGAATACGGGATCAAGCCAAACCAACAGATACTCCTTCATAGAAGCTGGAGGGTGTTTGTTAGAAGGGAAAGGGGAGAGAAAAGCAGAACTATATTAGTACCTGGTAAGATACTCATATCCACTCAGTCTCTCATTCATGCTTTTCCCCCTACCACCCTCTATTTATCCAAATCCTAATTAACCCTAGGCTGGTGATTAGGGTCATGCCTGTAATCCCAGCACTTTGGGAGGCTGAGGCAGGTGGATCATTAGAGGTCAGGAGTTTGACACCAGCTTAGCCAACACGGTGAAACCCCTTCTCCACTAAAAATACAAAAAATAGCTGGGCATGGTCCTGCATGCCTGTAATTCCAGCTACTCAGGAGGCGGAGGCAGGAGAATTGCTTAAACACAGTAGGCAGAGGTTGCAGTGAACTGAGATCATGCCACTGTATTCCAGCCTGGGCAACAGAGTGGGACTCAGTCAAAAAAAGAAAACAAATCCTGATTAACCCTCACCCAATGCCTTTATCTTCCACTAAGTTTCTGAGTGACATGTACCTCACCAGTTTATATCTTTTTCTAATGTCTTATCAAAGTGTCACCACCATCCAACATAAATTTCAGTTATGCTCTAGGTCTTTGATTCTGCTCTGGGTTCATCATCTTTTATTTATTACTCTGTACTGCAATAAAGCAGAAAGACAAGTGATTTCACTAAATTTGGTCTGCAATAAAGGGATCTGTGATAGTTTTGTTCTATTTTTTGTTGATATATAATATTTGTACGTATGTATGGAGTACATGTGATATTCTGTTACATGCATAGAATGTGTAGAATGTGATCACTAGATCAAGTCAGGGTATATTAGAGCATCCGTCACCTGGAGCATTTATCATTTCTGTGTGTTAGAAACATTTCAAGTCCTCTTTTCTGGCTATATTGAGATGTTCCCTTCCATGGTAGAGAAACATGGGTTTTGACAATAACTAGAACTCAGTTAAAATTATTGCTTCACCACTTACCAGTTGTGTCACATGCTCCCGGGCAAGTAACCTTGGTTACTTCATTAGCAAAGTGATTGTAACAGTAATCACTTTATAAATTCACAAGGATTACATTAAAGTAAACTGATTAAGTATGTAAAGTAACCGAATAAATGTTAGGCACATAATGATGATTAATTCCTCTCCTTTGATGCAGGGACCATGCCTTAGACTTCTTTTAAATAGCCCCCAAAAACTTGAGCCAGAGTTAGTTTTCACCAGAGCTGAAGAACACTTGCTGATTGTTCATACAAACTCAGGTGTTAAAAATCCTGAGCCAAAAGTTGCAAACCCTTGTGACACATGGGGCATATTCATTAATGATGTGTTTGACCACTACACATTTATTTTAATAACCCAATTAAAGGTCAACAATTTAAACATCTAGACATTTCACTTATAAAAATATAGATTGCAGTTTCCCTTGAAATAGTTGGCTCACCTTTCTGCATGGTGTCAATTGGGTGGATCTAGGGCCAGCTTTCTGCTTTAGATAAGACATGGACTTTTCATTTTGTCACTGTCCCCAGTATACTTCAGTGCCATATCTTGTGCCAGGTCTTCCTTACTGACTTCTAGTGACTCCTTGTTCCTTACATATTTGGGTTTAAGACTCTGGCTTCTTCAAGGGGGTAGAAAAAAGAAAACGTTTGAAATGCATTGCAGTTGACTAGGGTAAGTGTAGTGAAATCACTGTCCTGTATGTTTCATTATCAATCTTTGCTGGTTTTTCTGTTAGAAAAATTTATTCAGTGTGAGTGTTATTGCATCTGCATGAGCCTTGGCTGTTTACAAGTGCCCTGGCAGACTAAAAATAATTTGATCTTTACCCATAGCTTTGCCTATCAAGGTATCAGGGCAGGTGACATGACTGTCCCCATGTAATGATAATAAACTGAATCTTCCCGAGATTTCTAGAAAGGTTCAAGGTCCCAGTGCTTGTAAGTGGTGGAGTTACTGACTCCAAATCCAGGGTTCCTCTTGCACCTGTTGGAAGAAGTTTTAAAGAAAACAAAAGTCATTGCCCTTAAGAAGTTCACTGTCAAATGGGGTTGCTAGGAAAAATGCAAGGAAACGTATCAGGAATGCATATTAGAAATATCAGTAATATTGCAAAAGTAACTGCTGGTGTTAGTAAAGGGCAGTGGATTTGCTGGCCTGACTGGAACCAGGTGAGATTCACTGCGATAGAAAGTAATCTCTATCTAAAAGAGAAAGTGAGTTTGAAACCATATTTTGAAGATTCAGTTCTTTATGCAGGAGTCCTTAGTTCTCCTCTGTTTTTAAAGATTGTGGATTCAGGTGCAATGAAACAATAAGAGAGTGTTTATAAAAAATACTGTTGTATAAATGTCATATAAATCTTAGCACAGCAGTCCCCTCTTATTCTCATTTTTGTTTTCTGCAGTGTCAATTACTATCAACCGTGATCTGAAAATAGTAAATGGAAAATTCCAGAAACAATTCATAGGTTTTAAATTACACACCATTCTGAGTAGCCTGATAAAATCTCATGCTGACCTGCACCATCCCACCCAGGATGTGCATCATCCCTTTATCCAGCAGGTCCACCCCGTATATGCCACCCACTCATGAGTCACTTACTAGCCTGCTAGGTTATCACATCATCACAAGAAGAAAAAAAGGATGAGTACAGTACAATAAGATATTTTGAGAGTGAGAAAGGGAGACCACATTCATATAACTTTTATTACAGTATATGGTTATTATTACCCTATTTTATTATTAGTTATTGTTAATCTTTTGTATCTAATTTATAAATGAAACTCAATTATCATGGGTGTATGTGTAGGAGAAAACAAAGTGTATATAGGGTTGGATTCTGTTTGCAGTTTCAGGCATCCACTGAAGGTCTTGGAATGGATCACCTTAGGAAAGGGAACACTCCTGCAACTAATGGAAGATGTGTAAGTCATGGGTAGGGCACCAACAGCATATCTGTCTTCCTGGATCAGATAGAGCAGAATGTTCAAGCTGAAGATAAGTCAGCCAAGAAGATTTTATCAAAGGGAGAAGGATACAACTCTCCAATGGCATGCTGAAAGCAATAGCGGAGTTCATTGACCTTGAACCTACCGCAGGAGCAACCAACTCTGATGAAGGCAGGCCACTGAGCCAGAACACCTCGGCTCAAGGTCAATGTTCCTCACTCCTTTTTGCTCTTTTAAGGAAGTAAAATTAGAGTCTTACAGCATAACGACTTTGGAGAAAGTGTGTAATTGCTGACTAGGATAGTTTCATTCAACCTTAAGTTTCTCTATAAGGGAGTCTCATCATTAAAACAGTGCTTTGGGAGAAAGTATGGAGACTGACCAACAGCAGGGGAAGTGTGAGAAGAAAAGGTTGTGCAGAGCCAGACTGGCTTGGTTCTGTTGTGGTAGTCTGGGTCATTTCAAATAAGGGACCATGGCACGCATTTCAGTCTCACGTCTAACTCATGATAAGAAGGTGTTCTGAAAGAAAAGAGGTAATTATAACAGCATCATCTGTAACTACCTTATTGATTTTGGTACTTTATATTAGAGGATCCGGGAAATCAGATGTATTTTCCTCAAGAAAAATATTAATCCATGATATAAAAATCAATGTGCTATAAGAGCATGAAGGCTATTCAATGAGAATGGAGGAAGGAGAACTGAAGACAGATGGCTCTATTTAAACATTTTAAAGCATAATTTTGCCTAATTTCTTTTTTTAAAAAAACACTTATTAATATCATTGGCTCCAGGGGAAGAATGCATGAAGAGTAAATTTAAAGCATGGAGATTAGCTTCTCTACTGAAAAGTGAAGGCAAAAAGGCAATATGTAGGGCCATCACATGCTGCTTGATGACTTATCCATCAATGATAAGGGCCCTGGAAACTGAAGAATGCTGTCAGCAGAATTGGCAGCTTTAATTACACTGGTATGGGCCTCTCCAATGCGAGGGCAGACCGATTAGAATTGATGAACCTTGGTTAATGAAAAGCCTTACAGGTTATGAAGTTATATTACATAATTGAAGAAAATTGCAATTGTCTTAAAGTGTTTTTTCTTTCTTCCATGCTTTAATGCTTAGCAAAAGATGAAAGGCAACCTGACCTTGCATTCCACTCTGCAACCAGTTTTATTAAGACAGAAAGTATAAATTGAAGGGCACCATTGACAGTAACATTTTCTTCTTAGGAAAGACCCTTCAGGGCTCAACAAAACCTCTGGTTAAATTCATTTGAAAACTTTTAGCTTTCAAATCACATGCAGAACTGTGAGGCTGGACAACTTCAGGAATAAAAAAGAGAAATGGATAGAGGATAAGGAAGAATTTTCTGGTTTGACTTCATCTCTGTGTGGCACAGTACAGAACTGATTTTTGTTCTTGCTGTTTTGCTTTTTGTTTCTGCTGGGTTTCTTTGGGTTAAATAGGTAGAAGGCAGCTGACTTTTGGGTTGATGCATACATTTTCCCATTTATAATGCTGTGATTAACTGCATGTATGTGAAAGCTTACCTGGAGTTA
>PVKP010055012.1:0-11219 GCA_004027715.1 Plecturocebus donacophilus
TTTATTTATTTATTTTTGAGACAGCATCTTGCTCTGTCATCCAGGCTGGAGTATAGTGGTGTGATCTCGGCTCACTGTAACCTCTGCCTCCTGGGCTTGAGGAATTCTTGTGCCTCTACCTTCTGAGTAGTGCACCACCATGTCTGACCAACTTTTGTATTTTTCATAGAGATGGGGTTCATGGCCAGGCTGGTCTTGAACTCCCAGCCTCAGATGATCCGCCCACCTCGGCCTCCCAAAATGCTGGGATTACAGGCGTGAGCCACTGCGTCCAGCCCATCCTTGAAATTTAACTGCAACCCCATCTCCTTCCCTCTTTGCATGGGGTAAAACCCTACTGCAAGGACTCATTGGAGCTCCTTCTACTCACATCCCTGCTGCTGACCTGGCCTTGCTTTCAATTGCTGTGACCGTGAACAGGTTGCCTTGCTGCCACTCCTGAACATGGGAGGTATACAAAGTCTTTTTTTCAGGGTGTTGTGAGGCTGGGTTTTTTCCCAGCAGCTGAACTGCTGCTGTCGGTGGAATTGGTTTGCACACACAGCATCCTGGGGAGAGAACAGTGCTTTCTTAGCACAAAACAGACCTGTTTGCTTCCCTTCTTTCAGTGAAGGGGAATCCATGGCTGGAAAGTACTGGAAGGCAATTGTAACCTTAGGCAGTCAGCAACACTTCAGTCCTTTGGAAGTGGATTTTAAGGAAGAAGAGACTTCAAATGGTAGAGCTCTTTGTGATGTATCTCTTAGATACTACCTTTTTGAGTCCTACACTTCTTCTCCTCTCACCAAATGATATTTAGAGCAATGCCCTGAAACAGCACAAAAACCATAGGCTCTTTTTTTTTTTTTAATAAATTTTATGAATTCACTATTTTTTTTCCCCATCACTTCTTCTCTTAACCAATGTAACTGTATTTGGGTTACCTAAAAGAAGAAATGTTTCCTCTTCTCCTGGGCTCACCATTCATTCAGGTGAGACAGGCCTCTGTCTGTCCTCTGAAGGCAGCAGGGCACTGGCCACATCCCATTTTACTGCATCCCTTTTTGGAGCTCAGTATAGCCTGTCCTGATCCCCGCTGGTTTGCATCAGAATAATTATTAAGGCCATGTATCTTGAAACAAATCACACCCAAGGCTGCTAGTCTGTGTGTCAGCTGTTTGGTTTATAATGAATGCTGAATTTGGCTAGGCAAATGAGAAATGTGGTAGAGTCAGCCTGCTGCCTCCCTCTCCTTGCCCTTTCATCTTTCCCATCTAAAGGCTTTGATTTGATACCCAGTGGGTTGGTCTTAAGCAGCCGGTCAAGATCCAAAGGAGACAGTCCAGACTGCCGTCCACCCTGGCCAGGCAGACCCTGTTCCTTCTGCAAGTTTCTTGCAAAGCTGCTGTTGACTCGGGGGAGCGGCTTTTGGTTGCTCAGGCTTCTTTCTGCTGCCACAGAGGAATGTGTTCCCCCGTACAGGCTGTTGGAAAGGGCAGTGCAGACAAGCCAGCTTCTCAGGCATTTAAACAAGTTGTCTAGTTGTTGTTGGACTCTGCAGCACATCAGCCCTTCCTTTCGTTCATTCTCTGAGGCCACAGTGTTTATTGAGCCCTGCCTTCTGGAGAAGTGGAAGTAAAGCTTCCAACTATCAGCCTATGTGCTTCTGTCATTTAGAGGCAATATGAAGATCATGATCTTTTCTGGAACTGCCACCCCCCACCCCCCAAAAAAATTAGAAAATGATTACTTTGGATTACATTGACCTTGACCACTTTCTTCCCATGCGGAGCTGACCACAATTTTGTGCTGTAGCCAGGATTTTGTATCTGCATATTCCCCTCGGATGGGAACTGGGTCAGTTATTATTGTTCTCACTAGCAGGCGGAATTGGGGTCTCGGATGCATGAGGGAGATTCCACTGTCTTCTGTGTATTCTGCTGGTATTTCATATCTGTTGAAGGTTGCTTCTGGTCGCTAATTGTCTGTCTTCCTCTTGGGTTTTGTATTCTGGGTATTAGAAATCACAAGTTGATCTTTCTGAATGTTGGGACCCAATGTATTTGAGTAATAAACTTTTAACCTGAGGGAAATGGACAAGCGAACCTCGTAAGGACTGATGGTAATTTGACCCTCTCCTGTATCATTCCTTACTGGCAGTGACATGAGGGGAATTGCCTGGGGTAGACTTAGGCTGTCTAGTGTCATGTGCTAATTTTATTAATCCAAGGAATTCTGATTTGAGTATATTTCCATTTCATTGGGACCAGAGTATAAAGAATGCTTCATGACAATTATTTACTTACATCACCACCACCGTAAGTAATAATAGTAGTTAGCATTTACCCTGCCTGTGTTACCTACAAAGCTGCTGTTCTCAGCACTTCATATGAATTATTCCTCAAATTATCCCCAAACTCTGAGGTTGTGCTGTTAACATTTTGCTTGGTAGCTAAAGAAACAGCTTAGGGAGGTTTAGTAACTCCTCCCAGGCTTACCCAGCAGCAGGCAGGACCTGAACCTGCAGTGTAATTTGTGAATTCACACTTTTAATCACCCTTCACTGCCCATCTACACTGCTTCTTATGCATCACGTGTTGTCAGATGGGAAAAGTCACCAAGGATGAGGCTTCCTTAAGAACTTCTTGAGTATAAATAGGCCATCTGTTGATCTGTGTGTCCATCAGGTTAGGGGCTCTTACCTCAAGCCAACATGTGGCAGAAAAAGAAATGTATCGATGTCTTGTGGGATAGTTAATAAAACACAAACACGCCGTGTGGCTTCTTTAAACTGCTCCATCTTGGACTCAAATTCCCCCACCCCTGCTGCCGAACAGGCCACTACCTGACAGGATGAGTGTCCCCATCAGCGCCAAGCTGGCCCAGCTTCCTTGGGGTTGGCTCTCTCACCAGAGTAGGGGCACCAAACACAGGTCTCGAGGGGTTCTGCAGACCACCAGTCTGAGACCTTTTCTCAGTGGTTGGTGTCAAGTCCCTGTTGGATCTGTCCTTCCCCTTTTAAACGGGGTGGGATCTCCTCACTACCTGGTCACTGTCTCTGTTCTCACAACAAGGAAAACAGTCCACAGAGCCTTCTAGTCCATTCCCCTCTTTTTAATGAGGGGCCCACACAGGTGTAGGGTTGGATTATCCAAGCCAGACCTCCAGTTTCCTGATTCAATTTCCTTTTCACTGAAATGCCCACCTTTGAAACAAGAGTGAAAACTTACATCAAAACAGAGTTATGCCTGGAACGAACATACAGAATGCACAGCATTTCTTTTCTTTCCCCTCCTTATTCCCCTGGTTATTAATTATTCACCTGCCTTTGGATAGCTGTTGGCTTCTGTCCACTGATATTATGTAAGAAACTGTTTCTGTTTCTTACCTGGTTTTGGACTAATTACCTTTTTTTTTTTTTTTTGCACATGCTCTGTCTTTCCAATTTATGACATTTCTTGGACATTTTTTGCAGTCTTCTTGGTATATTTCTGATCACAGTTTCAAATGATATTGAGAAGCCCTGATAGGAAAATGATGCATAAGAAATATGAGCTATTTGTCTATGTGACTAGAACTTTCCTGGTGTACTCTGTCCAGTTTAGATCATCTGAATGCAGTTTTCTGACTTGTGGATAGATCCTCCACTAATCTGTCATTCAGAGAAAAGCCGCAGAAAACACACAAGATTAGAAAAATAAAACCCACATGGAAAGGCTTTAATGAGGTTAAAACATAGATTATGCAGTCTGGGAAAAGAAGGATCATGAAAATGAAAATATCTGAAATATTAGAATAGCATAAACATAGTTAACTTCGAAGTGGAAAGACCAGGGTTGAATCTTGAGTTCTTCCCTACCTGGCCATGTGTCCTTGGGCTTCTTGCTTAACCCCTCTGAGCTGCAGAAGAGAGCATGCTGTGGTTGATGCCATCTTCACCAATGGCAACAGTAGCAGCTACAAATGGTGGTGGTTATCACGATTATTATCAGTGTTATTAGGAAGGAGACCTAACGAGACAGGTTCCAACTGCTTTTCCCTGGTGGGAATTCCGTTTTCTGCAGTGGATCATGTGACAGATTCCTGTGGATTCCTGGGGCAGATTCAGCCACCTGTCTGTCCTTCTGTCTTCCTCCACTCATCAGATTGAGCACAGTATGGGTCCAGGCCCTGAGATGAGTGCTTTATATATAGAGGTGAATGGCTGGGGCCTGCTTTCATGGAGCCGACCTGTGAAATCCTCTCCATCATATTCAATGCATAGAGCTGGGCATTCTTTGCCTAGATCACCCCAGTTAATTATCAGAATCTCTGTTTCAGTAATTCACTCTCTGGGCTCCAGTTCCTCTTGTGAATTTTACTCTCGGGGAAGCCCCTACTGTGCTCCTGAAGCTGGTTTTATTTGTAGTAATTCAGCCTGCATCCAGGAATTGAGGATTCTTGCCTGCCCAAGATCAGAAGTGGAGGAAAACCACAGTATTTCAGTCCTTTTTTTTCTTTTTGAGAACAGTAATTCACCGAAGCCAGGTTCACCAAAGTAGATGATTACTGGAATTTATGGTGAGAATTATTTGGGGCCACAGATGTAAAGTGTAAGTGTACAGATAAGAATCACTGAGAAAGTACAAAATTTTGAAAATGAACTCTAACTTTATGGTTAAGGTTGGCTTTTAGAGGACCTAAGGATCGCTTTTAGAAAGTGGTGTTAAGAATCACAACTGAGTGGTTAAAAGCAAAGTACTCTTTGTGATTTGATTGAGACTATAGTTGGGATTCTTTAGATTATACATGTGGGGCACCACTTAAATATTAACATTCTTGGGAAGATTGTGTACAGACAGCTTTCTCTGTAATCCGAATGCCATGTGGTCTTCACATCATAAGAAAAGTCATGAGACCCACAAATCTGATGGAACTTTTTTTTTTTTAGTAGAGACGGGGTTTCACCATGTTGATCAGGCTGGTCTCGAACTCCTGACCTTGTGATCTGCCTGCCTTGGCCTCCCAAAGTGCTGGGATTACAGGCATGAGCACCGTGCCCGGTGGAACTTTATTTAGTGTGTGTTTAAGACCTGCCATCTTGCCATCTCATCTTTGCAGTAGAAAAATACAAAAGTATCCACGAACAATATGGATTTCTTGAGCTCCTAGACATTTTCTATTTCTTTTGAGTAAGAGATTGCGTTCTTATCCAGGGGCCTCTGCATGGTGTCCCTTTACTTTTCCTTTTTCCTTTTTTTCTAAATGGCGTCTTGCTTTGTCGCCCAGTCTGGAGTGCATTGGCATAATCTTGGCTCGCTATAATCTCCGCCTACTGGGTTCAAGGGATTCTCGTGCCTAAGCCTCCCAAGTGGCTGGGATTATAGGTGCATGCCACCTTGCCCAGCTAATTTTTTGTATTTTTAGTAGAGACAGGGTTTTACCATGTTGCCTAAGCTGGTCTCCTGAGCTCAAGCAGTCTGCCCACCTCGGCCTCCCAAAGTGCTAGTAGAATTACAGTCGTGAGCCACCATGCCTGGCCCCTTTTCTTTTTCTTGATGTTACTGAAGAGTTTATTTTGGAAGTAGTGAGGGCCCAAAGCTGATCCCTTCTGGAGATGTGTGATGGAGTAAAGTACGTGGCTTTCAAACTCCAGCTCTGTCACTTAAAGCTGTGTGTCTTTCAGAATTACTCAACCTCTCTGAACCTTAGTTTTCTCTTCTGCAAAATGGTATACTACCATGGGGTAGCCTTGTCAGAATTAAGTAATGAGTAGATCTAAAACATATGGTGGCAGGTCCAGCAGTCAGTCAGTGGGAGCCATTTTTATTTTTCAGCCTCATCCCTTGTTGGCAATACTGTCCTGGTCTAGTTATGGGCGTGAGTGGCATTTGGGACTTGAGGATAACCTTCACAGATTGGAATGAGTACCATAGCAAAACAGAATTCTACATTTAGCCTGAAAGCATTCCAGTTAGCAAATTACCTGATGGTGTAATGTGCCCAGAGGACCTAGGAGGGCCATCCCAGGGAGAACAGTGTAGCCGTTTCTGCTGACCACATGCCGTCTCCTGGGCCCTGGTTATCTGAGGCCCTCATCACAAGCATAGGTGTATTAACAGTTACGCTGCCAGAGTTTTATCAGCAGTCTGTACTTCTCCTTTTATCTTCTGAACTGTGATGAAAAGAACAGTCCACTCCCTTCTTACCTCAGCACTTACCAAAGCTTATCCATTCACAGGCAGATGTACTAAAAACATTTTTTTATTGGAGACTGAGTTTCATGTGTAGACATTGTTGTATTTCTGTGTGGTGTCCTCAGATTTTCACTCTTGTTTTTCCCCTACTGCCTTTTTTTTAAAGTCCTTTGCACTCTTAAACGTCAGGCTGAGTCGTGTATGTGTGTAAATAAATGCATTAGGTGGAGAATGTCTCTCCGATATGATGAGCCATCAAATAGCACAGCAAGAAAGAATACGTTATTAATTTGTGAGTGATTCTGATGCTTCCCCTTTGCAAGGCTAATTATTTTAGTAAACTCATTTAATTTAAGCTTTCAATCTTAATAAGAATGGCTAACTTTTTGGATGAGAGTTTTACATCAGAAAAGCTCATTGTGCCCAGAGAAATGCTTCTTTAATTCAGTTTTGAAGGGACAAGTTTCCTTGTACTGATTTAAACAGCTCACTTGGACGGACCAAATGAATGTAATGTGCGGTCCTAGGTGGCACCAATCACAGAAGAGTGAAAAGCATAAAACAGTTTTAGAAAAGGTCACTGCACTTAGAAATAGAAATCTACCATCGCTCACACAACCTGAGGGATTTGAAAATAATTTTGAAAATCAATTTAAACATGTAGGCCACCCGTCTTGTAAGAGATGCAGTTGGTGCCTCTCCTGCAGAAGGGGCGTTAGGAAGCTGTTGCGTTTGTTGCCAGGGAGGTGATGTTTTCCCCATTGGGAACCCTAGGCCAGCAAACTTCGGGAAGTGTCTGTGGCAGCTTGAATGCTGCTATTTAAGAGCTGATGAAGAGGCAGCTTGGAGAAAACCTCAAAAATAAATACTCTGATTCATCACTGTTGTTCAGGCTTTCCAGCCGTCAGAGCCAGCCCAGGGTTCTGAGACAAAGGGTAACATTCAGCACAGAGCCCAGCCCAGAGTCAGGAGCCCTGACTGTATCTAGAAGAGTGGGTGGAGAGGGAGGCAGCTGCCTGCAAACCCTGGAGTGGGGCTTGGCGCTGGGGGACAGTGTGTGCTGGTTTTGCTGCTTTGGGGGTGAGGAGAGGATGAATAATCCAAAGAGGGCTGTCTCCCAAGAGCAGGGACTATCTCATAAATAGCCCAGAGCAGTCAGTTGGGTGGCGGGCTGCCATGCGGGGGCTGCAGTTAGAAGCAGCACTCCGGCCAGGTACGGTGGCTCACGCCTATAACCCCACCACTTTGGGAGGCTGAGGTGGGTGGATCATGAGGTCAGGAGTTCAATACCAGCCTGACCAACATAGTGAAACCCTGTCTCTACTAAAGAAAATACAAAAATTAGCCAGGCGTTGTGGCACACGCCTGTAATTCCAGCTCTTCAGGAGTCTGAGGCAGGAGAATTGCTTGAACCCAGGAGGTGGAGGTTGCAGTGAGCCGAGGTCGTGCTACTGCACTCCAGCCTGGTTGACAAAGTGAGACTTAGTCTCAAAAAAAAAAAAAAAAAAAAAAAAAAAAAAGCGGCAGCACTTGAAGTAGAGTGGGGTCTCCCAGGAGGGCCCTGCTGCAATTTGTGGGTACTCTGTGGTCTACTGGTAGGCCAGCTGGGCCTGAAGGCAGAACACCTGGATTTTGCAGAGGGTTCCTAGGCATAGACGGAACTTAGGCTGTAGGCTCTGTGAGGCCTTGTGTGAAAACCCTGGTTCTGTCTCTGTCACGTGTTTGAGTCCCTGACTTCTCTATCTAGTAAAAGATTGAATGTGGTGGCTTACAACAGAGGCAGTCGAGGGTAATTATTAGGATCATGGTTTGACCTCGAGATCTGGCATTTCCTGGATGTCTTCCCTTGTATGTTTCTCTGTGTACTCCCTGAGCCTTCCGTTTCTCAGCTGAGAAAATGGCAGCACCTATGCTGTCCCACACTGTGGAAAATGACCAAATAAGACAAGTATGTACAAGTATTTGGTGGAACCCTGAAGAGGTAGGAAGTGGCTGTTACTAGCTGTTTCCACTGGTGTTCTCAGGCCATCTCAGGGCTGTGTAGGGAACATTCCAGCTACAGGGGAAGGCAAGATTTAGACTTTAAAATGAGTCCATCTTATTCTTTGTAAGAACGAGCTCTAGTAGGAAAGTTTGAACAATGATGTGAACATGAGGGTTTTTTTTAAACTAGATTTTAATATGTTGTGTGCGGTCTCTCCATTGCAGAGATTGACAAAGAGTTAGCTGCAGATTATAATTCAGTAAGAAGGTCTTGCGGTACATGCTCCTGCAGCCCCCACCTCAAACCCCTGCCTCTGGTGTTCTTGAAAGAAATGAGGAGACCTTTGCAGAGCCAAGAAAAATGTAAGATTTTGGAGGCTTAGTCCCTTTATTGCTCTTTTTTCCCCTGTTGCTTATATTGATTTCTGCAACAAAGAGCAGTTGGCTGGGATTCAGAGCTAGTTTACTCTGCCGGTCTTGAATGTGGAAGAAAAAATAATTCCCATTTTCCACATAGAGGCTGATCCAGAGGCAGCAGATGCCAGAGGCAGCAGATGTAGGCTGCTGTTCTGCAGGTAGGAATTGCACACGCAAAGTGGGGCTGATGTCCCATCCACGCCTCATGGCACTTTGGAAGTGCATCCGACACCATGTGCCTGCCATACACAAGGAAACCACTAAGACTTTTTGAGGCGACAGCTTATGCCATAAATCAGTAAAATGACATGGCTTCATACAACATTGACATATCTGTATTTTGGAGGTTTCAGATCACGTGCCCTATAAAAGTGTACAGCTGCATTGTTTAAAGCTCTTTTGAGTCTCCTAAGATTTTTTTGTCCGTGCAGGCCTCTCGGTATTCACTTAAATGTCAAGGTCCTGAGCTTGTATGAGCCCCTAAAATGTTTTTGAGTCCCTCAGTCATTTTTTGGCTGACCATGTTTGTTCTAGGTAAGGCTGATAACAAGCCACCACATGAAATCTCACAGTGGGAGTTTAGTATCAGGCATTTACAGAGACCTTAAGCTCATGTTGCAATTATTATGGTTCTATATAAAGCCACAGGGGAAAAGTCATTTCATGCTTTAAAAATTGCGAGTTAATATTTAAGGAGTTTATACGGAGTGGACTAAGCCAAGCATTTTCCCCTTAACTTTAAAATTATTACAGAGAAGCCCTAAGAAACTGTTCTGCATTAGATGGTGTTTAAAATATTATCTTTTTCTTTCTTTATGCTTAGTATTTTCACGATGTGGTTTGCAGTTAATTTGCATGTACACAGTCTTCATGCTAGTTTCTGTGGACATACAGTGGTGCTACTTGGCCTTAAGAGCTTCCTGTGTGTGGTCGGGAGACAGGCAGTTAGTAAGCCATGTGTGTTCTAAGAAAACCCAGAGCATAGAAGTTAGACATGAGAGTACCAGGTGCTGAGTACCATGGGGGTGAGAGCAGGGAGGGATTATTTCTGCCCCAAGAAGGCTTCTTGGGGAATAGAGCAGTTATGATGGACCTGGAAAGGTGTTCCATTGAGACTTGGGTGAGGAGACGTCATAGTCCCCATTGGGGAGGGCAGAGCACCCTGAGTAGAGGCATGGTGTCAGGAAGTGTGAGAATTCCTCAGAGAGCAACAGTCAGGAGAGATTCCTCTGCAAAGGCCTGCGGAAGACATGAAGCCTGGAAAGTGAAGTGGGAGCCATTGGGGAGACTCAAAAAATGCATATTGTGTTGTGTGTGTTTCATTTGGAAAATTATGCTATTAAATGATCAAGTACAGATTAATTTTTTTTTGTTTTACTGGATTCAAACTATATTTGACAAGTCATTTCATCCTAGTGTATGCATGTGATTTTCTTGGAATGAGAGTAACATTTTAAAGATAGGATTTGATGAGTCAAGGAGGTATTTTTCAAGTAAATTACTGTAAAATATCTTGGAGTTACAGTTGAAAGAGTCAATGATTGTTTCATCTATAGGCATCCAATTAAAGTTGAATTATGCTGTTATTTTCACTCAATTTCCAAAGCTATGCACTTCCATAATTTCTACCCTTGTTTATAGCCAGTATAATGTTTAATGCAATGTGCCTGATTTAGCACGTTGCATTATAAATTTTGCCTGATAATCGGCTTGTTTCTTCCATATGATGACAGACTTCTGCACAGAGAATGGAGCTTAGTGTATTTATATAAAATAGCAGTCTGGGAGAGTTTCCATATAGTTCAAGTATATTAATCGAATGTTCACAAGAATGCAGTGCTTTTTGGTTTCTTGGCATTCTTTGAACACCATGTGGCTCTTCTCTCTTCCTTCTCACCAAAACCCCAGTCGTTTTATTATTTATATAATGAGAAACAGTAAGATACTAAAATACAAGTTACTGTGAGGTCTGGCTTTTGACTAACAAAATGAAATCAGAGAGTTCCAGCTTATCTACTGGTATATTGCTTGAAACACTGGCATTCTTTTGAACATTTAATTAATAGATTTGAACTATAATGAAACCCTCCCAGACTTACATTTTATATAAATATACTAAGCTCCATTGACTGAGCATAAATCTTTCAGCAAACGGGAGAAACAAGCTGATTATTATCAGGCAAATTTTACAATACAGAAATATGAAGCAGTATAGTGCTGTGCTGAAGACAGAGTGTAAGAGTGTTAGACACTTAGCAATCATAAGAGGCCCCATGAAGTCCAGGTATCCTACACCATAGAAAAGGCCACACCCAAAAGTTCTGAAACAAGCCTGGTTTGCTAGCTTTCTGGCATCAAAGGTCAGAAGCAGAAAATGGGAGGGTCGTAAAACAGTAGACTCAGTGAGAGCAGGACTGAACTTCAGCAGGCCCTGTTACTGTACAGAAACAAGATTGCTAGGCTGGGCGCTGTGGCTCACGCCTGTAATCGCAGCACTTTGGGAGGCTGAGGTAGGTAGATCACTTGAGGTCAGGAGTTCAAGACCAGCCTGGCAGACATGGTGAAACCCTGACTCTTCTAAAAAAAAAACACACACAAACATTAACCGGGTGTGGTGGTTGCGCACCTGTAGTCCCAGCTACTGGGTGTGTGAGGGGACCTGAA
>PVKP010055013.1:0-11217 GCA_004027715.1 Plecturocebus donacophilus
CAGGGGTGGGGTTGGGGCTGGTCTGGGGCTGGGGGTAGGGGTAGGGATGTGGCTGGGACTGAGGCTGGGCTGGGCTGGGGGTGGGACTGGGGGTGAGGGTAGGGTTGTGGATGAGGCTGGGTGGGGTGAGGCCAGCGGTGGGGTTGGGGAAGGCTGAGGGGTGAGGCTAAGGGCTGCGGCTGGGGCTGGGGTGGGGGCTAACATCACCAGGTCATAGACTTTAAAAGGGTGAAATAACAAACTTTGACATCTGACTGTTATCTCAATGAAGAAATAAAATAAGGCTGTGGCACTCACCAAAGGCCCAGAGCTGGGAAAGGCAGGGCTGGGCCAGCGTGTGCCTGGATCTCAAAGGCCCTCTCTAGCCCTTTGCCTCAAAGGCCCAGGGCTACATGACCCAGCCCACACACAGGCAGGGCCTGCAGGCTGCTCGGGCTTCACATTCCAGATGACATCATGTGCCCAGAGAAGCCACAACCCAGCGTGGGGCTGCTGTCAGAGAAGGGGCAGCACGTGCTGGCTTCTGCTGGCTTTTTAAGTTCTTAATATTTTGGGGACCCTATTTCAAAGTCAAAGAGGAGGTAAGCAATTAGAGAAATGCCCCTCAAGGCCAAACTCCAGAGCTCGTCTGGGTCAGAGAAGAAGGTACTCACAAAACACTCTCTCTCCCCCCCAGGTCCCCCTCCCGCCCCACGCCTCCCATGTGTCTGCACATGGCTCCACCCTCTCAGGTGCAGACCCCGACGTGCAAGGGCTTCGAGTGGCACGGTGGGGGCTGGCAGAGGACAAGGACACTGAGAAAGCCCCCTCCGCAGTCTCTCTGCACCCGCCTCCCCAGGCTTGACCAGGCGGTCTTCTGCGGAGTGACAATCCAGGCCCCCATCTCCTGCCAAGGCAAGGGCAAAGGGACTCCTGTTCCCAGGAAATGAAGCTGGTCCGTGAGAGCATGGAGAGGAGTGAGACACGGGCACTGGCGGGGCGGCCACTCGGGGCTGCAGGCATGTCCCAGGAGGGCCCTGGTGAGGTAGCAGGCTGGACAGCACGGTGGCCCTGGGGTCCTGAGCCCACCCTCCAACCCTAAGCAGAGTGCACTCCTGGGGTGTGTCCGGGACAGAAGGCTGCGACCAGAGGCGCTGGACACAGGCTGGGACACAAGAGGTAGAAGAGGATATGAAGCCACCCCACCGCCTCCCCTGGACCACCTCTTCCTCTTCCACAGAGCGAGGTCCTCCCATCAGTGCCACTGTCTACCAGCCACTCACTGCCCAGCAGGTTGCAATGAGCCCTACTGTGGCCCAGGCCTTCTGTGGAGGACCACAGCTGTGCCCCTAACTTTGCCGCTTCCTACAACATCCCATTCATTACCCAGTGCTCCGCACAGCCACCGGCTCACAGAGTGCCCCGGCCCTGATGGCACCAGGAAACCCCCAAACGCTGTGAGGAGAGCAGGAGGGCTTCTTCACGTAACAGAAGAGGCAAGCAATCCGCCGCCCGTGACAGCTGTGCTCTGTGCTACCCCAGACCAGTCCCTGCTGGCGCCTACAATACGGTCTGACCTCAGGGGTAAGGAGTTGCGGAGGGAGGCGGCTGAACCACTGCAGCAGCTGCTAGAGAGCAGAGCACCTGTCCTCAAACAGAGCAAGGAGGCCCTGGGGCCGGCGAGCCCACTGACGGCCAGAGGGGCTCCCCCACGGCCCCCAGTTGTGCCAAGAGGAAGGGCGTTGTGCAAAGACCCCCTGAAGCTGAAACAGTCAAACCGGAGCACGCTCCTGCAGCAAGGCCAGCTGGCTGGGTGCCGGGACGGCCACTGTCTGCGACCTCATCCTGGGGCCGAGTGGGAGGCTGCAGCCCCGTGCTCTAGGGACCCATCCAGTCCCAGGGCATGACCTGTCCAGGCAGCTACCACAGCAGGATGGAGACCTCATCTCCCACAGCGGGAATCCAGCGTGGGAAGCAGGCTGCCGCCCTCCTCTTCCGGCTCCCTGGCAGCGCAGCCCCATGCAACAGTCCAGAGGACTGTGCGCACTCAGCACACCTGCCCAGCACCTGTCCGGCGCCACCACACCAGGAGCTCACACGCTGGGCCCGCACTGACCTCTGTGGACTGCCTGACCCATCAGACACCTGTCTGGCCTCACCACACCAGGAGCTCACACACTGGGCCCACACTGACGTCTGTGGACCTGCCTGACCCATCAGACACCTGTCTGGTCTCACCACACCAGGAGCTCACACGCTGGGCCCGCACTGACCTCTGTGGACAGCCTGACCCATCAGACACCTGTCTGGCCTCACCACACCAGGAGCTCACATGCTGGGCCCGCACTGACCTCTGTGGACTGCCTAACCCATCAGACACCTGTCTGGCCTCTCCACACCAGGAGCTCACACACTGGGCCCGCACTGACGTCTGTGGACCTGCCTGACCCATCAGACACCGACACAGCAGGGCGCTCCCTGGGAAAAGGGACTCTGCCAGAGCCTTGGCTTCGGGGTCTGCAGAAGGTCCGCTTTAGCTCTGAGCAGATGCTGCCTCCCAGGTCTCAACCTGCCCACCCTGACACCACGCGTGGCCTCTTCTGGGTGTTAAACACAGTAACTGAGCAGTAGCTTTCAAATCACAACACCGAAACTCAGGTCAGAAAACCAGTTTAGTAAGTCACATGACTAGCACAGGACTCAGCAGGAGGAACCACAGCACGTGTAGCCGTGGTCAGCGTTGGCACGGCTAGAAACACTGGATTCTCAGATTCTAGGCGTGCGTCTATCCAGGCAACAGCAGCCCATGCCCTTCTCACTGCGGCCGCGGTCCCGGGTCTGACTGGGTGACGGTGAGGGGGAGCTCCGTCCCTCCTGTCTGCCCGCTCCGCTCCCCTTTAGGAGAGGGTGAGCGAGAGGCCAAGTCAATGGCCAAGCAGGGAGACAAGAGGAGGCAGAACTGACGAGCGCTCCCTGCTCACGGAATGCATGCTGGCCGAATGCAGACGGGCAGGCAGGTGGACGAGGGAAGAGTGCACGGGGCAGGGGGTGAATGAATAAGAACATTCCAGGGGAGACTGGTGATGGTGGTACTGGAGGGGGAGGAGGAGGAGGAGAGCAGGAGAGGAAGAAGCAGGGCCACACAGGCCCCACCTTCCTGCTGGACAGGGTGGCACTCACCTCTGCGCGGCTCCAGCCCAAAGCCCTCAGAGGCCAGGGCCTGGCAGGAGAAGGTCTTGGCCACCACCTGCTCCACGGGCAGGAGGGCCAGGGCCTGGGGCTTGCCGGAACCCGGGCCAGGGCCGTGGGCCACCTTCCAGAGGTCGCCCAGCTTGCGCCGTCCCACGGCCCGCAGGTCCCGCCACTTGTGCTTCAGGGCCACCACGTCTCGGTGGCAGCAGCCCAGCGCATTCACGGCCTGCAGGATGCGACTCCACATGCGGTTCCTGCGGGTGGGCTCGGCCCTCAGCAGCCCCGTGCCGAACAGCAGCTGGTGGTGCTTGCTCACCTTGGACCCCAGCACCTCGGTCTCCTGCGGGCAGAAGTTGGGCTTCCTCTTCTTGGCCCGGGTAGCGCTGGGCCCCACCATCCGGCCACAGGGCCCAGCTGCCAAGTCCTTCCTCAGGCCAGTGGTGGGTGATGAGGTGGGCTCCGGCATCCGACTGCCTTCAGGGGCAACCCCAGGCCCTGGAAAGGCACCAAAAGGCAGATGTTTAAGGTCCTGGGCCCATGGAGGCTCCGGCGGCAGCTCCCTAAGGCACCTCGTCTTTGGTTTCTGCTTCCCTGCTGGGTGTCCAGAGACCTGGGCCCAAGATCCCTTAACCCTGACATTGCCTCACTGGGTGCCGTCGGCAAGCACACAGTTTCTGTGTCACAGTGCCCCATCTCCAAGACAACACACCCCTAGCCCTGCCTGCCCCTGCAGCCACCATAGGGGCGCGGGAGCTGGGTAGGCCAGGCTGCAGCCCTCTGCAGAGCCTCCTGCCGTCAGCCCTGGGCTGGGCCGCTCCTGGGGGCAGCCCTCACCTGTGGACAGTCTTGCCGGCTGGCGGGCTGGAAGGCTCCTGTCTGCCCACAGCACGACTAAGAACCCCCTGAGCACCAGCCTCGGCTTCCCCTCCCCAACTTGGGCCGAGGGTAGTGGGGATGCAGTGGCCTAGTCAGCAGCCTCATGCCCCTGCCATCCTGTACCTCCACAGCCCTCCCCCGAGTGGGGGAACAGGGACACGCCAGCGACAGTGGCAGGGTCTCTGCGTCCTTGCTCACAAGCAAGTGTTGTCGCTAGCAGGACCAGCTTCCTGGAGGCAGGGACAGTGCCCGACACGACAGGCTCCCTGGTGCAGGTCTGAGCCCCATGGGAGGAGCACCCAAGAGCAGGCCTCTCCCCGGGGGCCTGGTGTCCCAGAAGCACCTGGAGGGGGCCTCTCCACCAGGAGGCACGCCCACCAGGATACCCACGGAGGCCACTGCACCTGTTCCTCCCCAGACACACCAAGCACCCTGCCACCCTCCCCAGCACACTGCACAAGCACAGTTGGGCTTGGGGGTGAGGGGCCACGTGGCAGGTCCAGAGCCCCAGCAGGAACGCCCCTGCTCGGTCCTGAGCCTAGGGCTTCCATCCTGCAGCCTGTCTGGGCTGGCTGCACCCTCGGCCCTCCTCAGGGGAAGGCCTGATGGGGAACAGGGGATGCAGATCCCCAGCCCCCAGCCCCAGCCTCCTCCTTGCAGCTCCGGCCTGCTGACCCCACCCTCCTCAGTGCCTGCATCTCTAAGCCACGTCCCCAGGACCCTCCAGACCCAGCATCTGAATGAAGTACCTCGCTTCCTGGCCCTCAGGACAATGGGTATGCCCGCCGGCCCCAGATCACCTTCCCCGTCCTTCCCCAAACAGGAGTTCTGCAGCTTGCTCTCTGGTGACGGGCAGGGAAAATGACGGATTCTATACTCGGTTCAACATCTAGCGCACTCTACGGACAGCAAGGGACGGTCACGATTACTCAGCTCAGGGCACTCCTGGCAGCATCAGGCCCCCCAACACACACAGCAGGCGCCCAGGACCTGAGATGCTCCACTCAGGGCTCCTCCTCCAGGAAGCCTTCCCTGACTGCTGTATCCACTGCTAAATGCCAGCAAGGAGTTCAGAACGTTAGGTGTTCCAGATTTTTCTCTGAGCCAGTTCTGAAAGGTGACTACCATCTAGCATACAACCCCTAGGCCAGGGCCTGCAGGGGTAGCCACAGATTAAACCCTGGACAGCTATTCCCAGTCAACCACAAAGTACAAAATGATAAGTGCGGCTCCGGCATCATTTAAGGCGATTCAAAACTGCTGCACCCTCCATACTCGGAATCCTTCTACTGCATTTTATACAAGCGCAGTGGCTCAGGCCTGTCATGCCAGCACTTTGGGAGACTGAGGCAGGTGAATCATGAGGTCAGGAGTTCAGGACCAGCCTGGACAATATGGTGAAACCCTGTCTCTACTAAAAATAAAAACAAATTAGCCAGCCATCATGGCAGGCGCCTATAGTCTGAGCTACTTGGTAGGCTGAGGCAGAAAACTGCTTGAACCCAGGAGTCAGAGGCTGCAGTGAGCCAAGATCAGGCCACTGCATTTCAGCCTGGGCAACAGAATGAGACTGTCTAAAAAAAAAAATAAAAAAAACTGCCATTCCATAGGGTATAAGAGATGAAAAGCAAAGCCACACTGCTTGTCCCTACCCGGCAGCTCGGAGGCAGAGACATGAGCTCCACCTTGCCCGGCTCCCAGCCCGCACATGGGTTTGGGCCCCACACAGAACACAACATAATTTTCCCCCATTATTATTTCTATTTGTTCAGAAAACATTTCCAGACTCATTTCACTGAAATTCATTGATCCTCTGATGCACCTTATAAAAGCATTTTGCCATCTCAGGAACCAAGACGTGCCTTTCCATCCACGGCACCCCAGAGTCAAAGACACAGTGAGCACCAGGCTGTGGCCTCCAAAGCCGGACCCCACATGCCTGCCTGCAACCTTTTCTCCCAGGACCACCCTGGTAGGTCGCAGGACGCTGCTGGCTTGAAAGCACTTTCCTACCACGCCCTCAGCCTCCAGGGCCAGGAAGCGCTCTCACACCAGGCCCGCAGCCTCCAGGGCCAGGAAGCGCTCTCACCCCAGGCCCGCAGCTTCCGGGGCCAGGAAGTGCTCTATCACCAGGCCCGCAGCCTCCAGGGCCAGGAGGTGCTCTCACACCAGGCCCGCAGCCTGGGGTAGGGGGGGGAAGCGCTCTCACACCAGGCCTGCAGACTCCAGGGCCACATTTAATTAAGCATCCAATACATATAAACAAATACAGTATTAACATTTAAATGCTTTCTCAGCAATATTCTTTTAAACGATAAACCAAAAGTATGTATATCTAACATACTAGAAAAAGATGCTAGCAATTAAAAAGTGCAACCAGTAACGTTGTAACTACATGCAATCAGGTAAGTCACTGGGGAGTGAAAACACCTAAATTTCTTCCAGTTAAAACCAAATTAGTAACTCTCATCTTACAACTATGATAGCCAAATTTGAAACACTACCCAAAAAATGCAGAGGGGCACACACAAGCCGCAGCAATATCACGACCCCTCAGTTCACAAGTAAGGGAGACATACCATTATCTGAGATACACTGTAAGGACACCAACGACCAACATACGGCATTGCAATGGCTGTTCCAGGGAACATCCATTTACACCATTTCCTGGATTTCAGACATAAAAAGATGACTGAAGACATACACTGGCCCTATTGCCTTGACAATTCATAACCATTGTAACAGTAACCATTGCGCTACTTAGATTATAAAATTGAATTTTTCATAAGACTCTACGACCTACTACCTATAACTCTGACAGACGCATGTTGTACAACCTTAATATCTAATTATCAAATCTGATAACCAACGTTCTGTAAATTACCAGCTACTACATGTTTTGGTGTTTGCCTTTTAACCAAACTGAGGGGTAGAAGGGGAGGCTGGAAGCAGCCTCATTTCACCTGCTCTTTCTAAAATTTCACTTCAAGAGTGTTCAAAAACTCAGTATGTCCAGGTATAAATCTCCAAGTTTGTCTAATTTTCACTGCTTAACGAAAACGATGTAGAAAGTAATTACTGTGCCCTCCATCAATCCTTTCAGATTGCATAGAATGCCTTTGAAAAAATTCCAATAGAAAAAAAGTTAGACAGGTATTTCTGTTTTGGTACGCATGTCGTCTTTCGCACAAGTCATTGTAGAGTGAAAGCCTTTAAAACATTTAAATGTTGCTGGTACCGCTTTCTGATGAACGTGATAAAATAGCCAAATCACCCATATTTACCAAGATTAAAAACACTTCCACCACGTACGGAAAATCTCTCCAAAACACAAAATCTAATTGAAAAATTATAAATAAAAAGAGAGTAAATGTAATAACAATTGCATAAACAAACTTTGAAACGCGCATGGGTTGACATTACTGAAGCCATTACTCAAAACAAACCTCTGTAAAATCGAGAACGCACAAACAATGCAATAAAATGCTAGAGAAAGCCAAAACCGAGGCGCTGCGCAGTTCCCGCACCGCACATTTCAACACATTCCTCCATCAACAAATACATCCAAGGTCACTCACGATGCAAAGGAAAAGTGAGTGACTCTTTCCAGGGCGTTTCGCCGCGCCCCCACGGAGGGCGGCGAGGAGACCGGCGCATGTGGAAGGGAGCTGCGCGGGAGCCGGGACTGGCCGGTGGGCGTTCTGGCAGCCTGCAACTTGTAAGGCCCACGGCCATCCCCCGAGTGTGGGAGGGGCGGCCAGAGAGCAAGCCCGTGGCCCCGGGTCCCGCCCCAGGCCCGGCATTATGCAACGCTCTCCCTCCCCGCCCGCATTCTGGAGCAGCGCCCCCTCCTGGCGCCCGACTGCGCAGCGCCGCCGCCGCCCCCACTCCCGCTCGCGGGCGTGCCAGCACCGCTCCAATCAAAGCACGTGCTAAGGGGTCGGCGGCGGCCGGGGAACTGGGGACAGAAAGGTGGCGGCCGTGTTGGCTGGGGTCGGCGGAGTTGGGGGGACAGAGGAGCGGAGACCAACGAAGGAAAGAGCGCGCGCCCGCCTCGAGGCCCAGGCCCGCCCCGGCCGGCAGGGGGCGCTGTGCAGGTGGCGCCCGCTGGGCAATGCTCCGCGCGGGCCCCCGGCCAGGCCACCGAACCCCTAGCCCGCCCGCAACCCGCACCCCCTCACGGCCCCCGCCCCTCCCGCGCGGTCCTCACCTGCTGGCCGCTGACGCCGCGGTCCACAGGCCCACGCTTTCCGCCGTCTCTCGTTCGCGCTCCCGCCGGCCCCAGCCCGAGCCAGATGACGCCTCCGCGCCCCCGCTTCCTCGCCGCGGACGACGCTCGCCCAGCCAACCACTAGTGCGCACGCGCACTGCGCCCACCAAACCAACGGCCGCCTACGCAGGCGCAATGGAGCGAGGCGGGACGGTGTTGCGGGGCGAGGGCATGTCTTGGCGCAGCTCACCTGGCAGGCAGCTGGGCGTGGCCCGAGCTCTGGACTTCCAGGAGCCCGCTGGGAGTGGGCGGGGGCAGGTCCTCGGAGCTCTGGAGCCTGACGGGGCGCAGCTTGAGAAGGGCTTAGTTTTCCCGCAGTAGGACTTTCAAGGAAAGACAAGCCCCCTTTGTCCTGGGACTTAAGCCCCAGGTCGTCCTGAGTGGTGCACACCGCGAATACTCGGGAAGCTGGATGACGGGGCTGGGCTGTGAGCCCTGTGAGCCCTCAACCTCGGGGAACGAGGCAGCTCTGCTCCAGCGCGCCGGTTCAGGGCCGCGGGACGCCAGCTCTTTAAAAGGATGGATTTAGGCCGGGCGTGGTGGCTCACGCCACTAAATCCAAGCACTTTGGAGGCCAAGACGGGCGGATCACCTGAGGTCAGGAGTTCAAGACCAGCCTGACCAACATGGCAAAACCCCGCTCTTTATTTAAAAAAAAAAGATGGTTATGCTTCCGGTGACTCCCTGGAAGAGACGTCTTCACCACCGCACTGCGTAGAGGCCGGCGCCATTGCCCGCTCACCTCGCTTGTTGCCTCCCCGCACAAAGCCCTGCCCAGGTAGCTCAGGTTAGCTGGAGCCCCGGAGCCTCACTTACAAACACCTGGCCTGGACTAGGCTGTGTGGGGAAGGGATGTGGCTTCTGGAAGCCCAGAAACCTGTTTCCAGTCTCCCACCACAAATGGAACTCACCCAGCTCTACTCGCAAGGTTAAGAGCCAAGAATTCCCATAATCGCACGCGAATTCATTTGACTTGCGTTTCAGTTTAGATGCATTTTCAGCATTTTGTTGCTTGTTTACAGGAGAAGGGAGAGAGGCAGCATCAAGAAGAGTTTTTATTCCTGCAGAATCGAGTGCGGGGCTTGGAGGCTGAGTCCAGCTGGCCGCTCTCCACTCCCCGCCAGTCCCGTGTCCTGGAGCAGGTCACTGACCCGGTTCCTCCAGTGCCACAGGGCAGCCTTTTCGTAATAAACCGCCTCCCAAAGCGTTGTCAGATCTAATTTCAGAACATGTTACTGGAAAGCACCATCAACACTCCAAACTGCAGCACAATTATTAGGTAGCAATACTCTGGGCTTTTACTGGCACCTTTTCTCCAAATAAGATTGATATGTGCCTGCTCAAACAAATTGAAGTGCTTGTCTCAGATGACACAGTTGGCAGGCATGGGACATTCACAGGCCAACTAGAGGGCTAATTTCAATACTAGGATATAAAAACGTATTGCTGTACTTACAGGTTCACAAGTGTTGAGATTATTCACTTTGATTTGTGTATTTAATGTCGTGTGTCTGTGTGTATGTGTGTGTCTCTGTGTTGCCCAGGCTGGAGTGCAGTGGCACAATCTCGGCTCACTGCAACCTCGCCTCCTGGACTCAACTGATTCTCAGTGCCTCAGCCTCCGGAGTAGATGAGATTACAGGCATGCACCACTATGTCCAGCTAATTTTTTTTGTTTTTGAGATGGAGTTGCCCAGGCTGGAGTGCAATGGTGAGATCTTGGCTCACTGAAACCTCCGCCTCCCAGGTTCAAGCGATTCTTCTACCTCAGCCTCCCAAGTAGCTGGTATTACAGGCGTGTACCAATACGCCCAGCTAATTTTGTATTTTTAGTAGAGTCGGAGTTTCTCCATGTTGGTCATACTGGGCTCGAACTCCCGACCTCAGGTTATCCACCTCCCTTAGCCTCTCAAAGTGCTGGGATTACAGACGTGAGTAACCATGCCCGACTCAGCTAATTTTTTAAAAAATATGTTTAGTAGAGATGGGGTTTTGCCATGTTGGCCAGGCTGGTTTAAACCCCTGCCCTCAAGCAATCCGTGGGCCTCAGCCTCCCAAAGTGCTAGGATTACAGGTGTGAGCCACTGCATCCAGCCTGTTTAATGTCTTATAGTGGGGTTTTCTCAGAAACGAGGAGGATGGAAAGAAGGTAGCTGTCAAGAAGTTTCCTGGTTGGAATATTTCATCTCACTGGAAAGAGCCCTGGGTTTCTCAACCTAAGCACTGGTGACTTTTGGGATGGAATAATCCTTTTGTGTGGGGTCTGTTCCATGGTTTGGAGGATGTTTGACAACATCCCTGGCTTCCACCCAGTAGATGCCATTAACACACCCACTCCTCCAAAGTTTACAGAAAATGTCTTCGAAGTCAAATATGTTGCCCCACCTCCATCTCCATCCCCAACCCCTGATTTAAATTTTGCCTCTAGTAATGATCACACTGGGAGCTATGGACCATACACAAGACTGGAGCTCACACCTGTAATCCCAACAGTTTGGGAGGCCAAGGCAGGAGGATGGCTTGAGCCCAGGAGTTCCAATAGGGCAACATACCAATACCTCAATTCTAAAATAAATAAATAAAATTTTTAAAAATTAAAGGCTGAGCACAGTGGCTCACACTTGTAATCCCAGCACTTTGGTAGGGCGAGGTGAGTGGATCACTTGAGGTCAGGAGTTTGAGACCAGCCTGGCCAACATGGTGAAACCCCAGCTCTACTAAAAATACAAAAATTAGCCGGGCACAGTGGCACGTGCCTGTAGTCCCAGCTACTCGGGAGTCTGAGGCATGCGAATCACTTGAACCCAGGAGGTGGAGGTTGCAGTAATCCAAGATTGTGCCACTGCACTCCAGCGTGGGTGACAGAGTGAAACTCCATCTTAAAAAAATATATATCTCTT
>PVKP010055014.1:0-11217 GCA_004027715.1 Plecturocebus donacophilus
CTCAAGAAGAGCAACCCCAAGGCACATAATCGTCAGATTCACCAGGGTTGAAATGAAGGAGAAAATGCTAAGGGCAGCCAGAGAGAAGGGTCGGGTTACCCACAAAGGGAAGCCCATCAGACTCACAGCGGATCTCTCAGCAGAAACCCTACAAGCCAGAAGAGAGTGGGGGCCAACATTCAACATCCTTAAAGAAAACTCCATTTTGAAATAGAAGAAGGAAAGAAGGAAGGAAGGAGAATTTAGGCAATCTTGTCTTATAGCCATTAAGATGTTGGATAATTGAGCCTCTTAATGCATGGATTAATTAATGTATGAAATATATTTTAATGATATTGAGTACCTGGCGACGAAAAGATGAAAGTAAAATACATTGTGGGAAAACAAAATAAAGCGAAATTGCGTATAGACATTTCATGGGTAGAGATGTTGAGAGGAGTCCAAAAGATAAGAACTTCGGTATCTGAGTGTCTGGACCAATGAAGCATCAGTAGCAGGAAGAGGTGAATCTGGAGGAGACATTGGTTTAATGCCAGGTGGTAGAGAATTCATTTTTACAGGTGTTTGTGGTACCAGCAAGGCACTCAAATCTTCAGGTATTTAGACAATTGGGAATTCAAGACTTAATTAAAGGTGAAATGTCACAGCCTGAGGCATAGATTTAGATGTGCTGGTGCTGCTCATGGAAGGAGAACATTGAAGGTCAAGGAGCAAATGAAAACAGAGGATTAGAGAAACAACAGGACAGCACCTGAGGAATTGATATTGTGGAGAAGAAACTGAGAAAGAAAAAGGAACACTATTTTCAGTAAGAGCCAGACAAACTTAGAGCCTGAAGTGACTCTGATATATACATATCTTAAATAGGGAAATATGTGCATAAACATCTTAAAATATTACCAGTGGCCAGCATTATTTGTATTTCCGGAAAATTTATGGTTAAAATTAAAATCAAAGAATTTCCTGCTCTGGTGGTTATAAAGAAAGAAATTAACATTATATGTCTTAATAATCACTCTTTAGATTACAGATCTATAGATCTTTAGATTCTCTATTGAATAATAAATTAATATCATTTAAACAAACCTAGCAAGCGAAGCTCATATCTCATTAAAATTATTTGATTCCCAGAGTGCCAGTTACAGTACTCTCAACCTAAATTGTTCTCAGCGCTTTATGACTGGTGGTAAAAGCCTCTGCCTGAGTCAGGCACTACTTGAGAACAACTATAAAGCATTCAAAATAAAGTAGCATTTGTCTACATCATGAAAAGTTCTTCTCTGAAAATACCTTATTGCTGAGAACTTAATGTGTTCTCAAGTTCAATCTGAAAGTAGAACAAGTAAGGCAAAAATGTGTGTGTGTGTGTAAAATATATATGTGTATATATATACAGATATATGTATATATACATGTATGTATATACATATGTGTGTGTATATATGTTGATGCATATGTATATCAAAAGCAAAAGGGAAGTCAAATTGATAGAAATATCAGAAAGGTCAAGCTCAGATGGGTCCAGCTTTTGGTAAGGATTTAGCGAGGTCTTTTTCCTTAAAACCAGTTTCCTTTCACTGACTGTGCCTCTGGTACACAAAAGCGTCCTCCCATGCAATGGTAAGTTAATGTGTTTGTACATCGGGGTAAGGCTGCCTTTGATAAATATAAAACCCCATCATTATCTCATTTTGGTATCTTCTGAGATTTTCCTAAACAGATGTCATGGAAAATTCATTGAGGAAGAATATAACTTGTTACCAAAGTAACCCACAGATTTTATCTTTCTCTTTTGCCTTAAAAGTTCAAAGTTTGGAGAAAACGATTTAATTGAGATAACTTTAATAAGAAAAAGAACAGAAGGGTAATTCGTGTGGCACTGACTGGATAATATTAAATGAACTGTGTTGGATGAAAATTTAAATGCCCTAAATGCCCTGTGATAGTGTTTGGCACTTTAAAAATATTCCATTTTCATAAAATCTTTATCATTCTTATTTTGATTGTTGCTGCTCTTCATGTATGAAAAAAATGCAGCTGTGAAAAGAACGGTAACTTTGAGTTTATTTTCCAAATAATGGCCTGACTTTTCTGTGAACTGTTTGTAGGCTTGATACCAAAAAGGATGCATTTGCAAACAGAATTGAGTTCAATGCTATGACAAAGGGTAAAGAGATTGTTATTTGTCTATTACAGAATCAAATCTTTGACTTTGATCATCATTTAAATGCTTATTCAACTTGTTACTACAATAAGAAAGTATTTCTAGAAGTCTGTATCCTGGAAAATAGTTTAGGGTAAAGCTACAACCATCAGTATGGAGCAATAAGTAGTTACTTGTGATATGCCTTCCAGATATGGTTTCTCTCAGAATCTAAGCCTGAGTGATCTTGCAGGGTGTCTGAGAATCAGCTAAAATTTTTTCTTTGGAATATTCTAAATAAATGCCCTAACTACTATCCATCTATTATAATGGTTAAAACAAAGATAATACCAATGAATGGTGAGGTTGTGATACAATAGGAACTCTCATAAATTGCTCATGGGAATGCAAAATGGTGCAGTCACTTTGGAAAATGAGCTGGTAATTTCTTATAGAATCAAGCATACATTTATCTATGACCCAGCAATTTTACTGTTTGGTATTTACCACCCCACCCCCCGAAAAAGAAAATTTAGTAAAAACCTGTACATGAATAGTTGCAACAACTATATTCATTATTGATAAACCCTGCAAACAATTCAAATGTTTTTCAATTGTTGAATGGATAAACAAACCATGGTATATCCATGCAATTAAATTAATTGACCAAACAATAGAGATGAATCCCAAATGCTTTCTTCTAAGTTAAAAAACAAAAAACAAACAAGCAAACAAAAAAACAGACTCAAAAGGCTACATATATACTGAATGATTCAATTTATATGACATTCTGGAAGTGGCAAAAAATGATGAGAAAAGAACAGATCAATGGTTGCCTGGGGTTTGGAAGTGGGGAAGAGTTGGCTGAAAAAGGAGAGTGTGTGGGAATTTTGGGAGTGCTGAAACCATTGTGGATCAAATCCCATGGATCTGTACACCACAAAGAGTGAATTTTACCATATGTAAATTTTAAAATAAAGAAAGATATGTAAATAGAGACACCAAAAATTTCTTCTAAAATATTTTATTTTGTAACTGAAATTGAAATCCAGTAAAAACGCTACAACTAATGTGTATAATCATTTTTAAGAACACTGAGAAGTTGATGCTAGGAAGAGCAGAGGAATGCTAGGCTTGATTTCTTTTTCTTTTTTTTTTTAAATTTTTAAATATTTTTAGATGTTTCACTCTGTCACCCAGGTTGAGTGCAGTGGCACAACCACGACTCACTGCAGCCTCAAATTCCTAGCCTTAGGTGATCCTCCTGCCACTCAGCCTCCCAAAGTGCTGGGATTACAGACCTGAGCCACCTTTTCTGGCCTTGATTCTTCATTAAATATAGCTGCCTCACATACAGTGCCTGCGGGGGTTATTTTTTTGTGTACCTCCACTGGTCTCGTCTTCTACCTACTTTCTGCTGCACATACACTAAGTACATCCTGTTGCTTTATACTTCAACTTAATAATGATCAGTGGATAATCAAGTCTCAGGAGAAAAGAGGTAGACCACTTGTTAAGTCAACAAACACGTATTTGGGGTTTATCAGATTCCTAACACTGTTCTAGGCACTGGAGATTCATCAGCTTAAATGCATAGAATTCACTCTCTCCTCAGCAACTTTAATTTGGTATTTTTAGTATTTAGTAGTTAAAAATCTTCACCTTAGACTTGTTTACTAATTACTGCACACTTCCATATTGAGCTGAATTTCAACTGGTAATTAAAGTCGATTTTGAAAGCATAAAAAGGCTTTGTTAGAAAATCCCAGTATCAACTGGGTGGCCTCAGTCATTTTCAGTGTTGTTGCTACAGTTTGTAACTCAAAAAAGCACTTGGTACCCGACAAGTTGAAATTCTGGGAACTGATTGACAATTTCACTTAGCTATAAAATTGAGGTAACAAGCACTAATTTGTTTATTTGAAAATAATGTATAGAAATGAGAAGTGCTGCTTGTTAGATCCTGGGAGGACACTAGGTAAGAGCATTCAGTCTTTTAGGAACAAACCATTAATATATAGCAGATATGTTAACAGTTATTTAGCCAGGCAAAACTATTCGGAATGCATTGGAATTAGGAGTTCTCTACACCTTTGTGAAAGGACTTAGACTAACAAGAATCAATTTTTCTATCCTAGATGAGAGTGTGTGCAGGAATTGATTTAAAAAAAATAAAACACTAAGAGGGTATATTAAGGACATAGTGAGTTCTTAGTGCTGCGGTAACAAATTACTACAAACTTAACGGATTAGAAAAACCTAAATCTATTAACTTATATTTTTGTAGGTCAGAAGTCTGAAGTGAGCTTCACTGAGCTAAAACCAGGTGTTGACAGTGCTGCCTTCTTTTCTGGAGGTTATGGGAGTTACTCTGTCTTCTTGCCTTTTCAGTTGCTAGCAACCTTATGAATTCCTTGGCTCACGACCCTCTTCCATATTCAAAGTCAGCGATGGCCATCGTCTTTCTCACATTACAGCACACTGATGCTGACTCCCCTGCCTTTCTTGTCCATATTTAAGAACACTGTGATTATGGTGAACACACCTGGATAATCCAGGATAATCAGGTAATCAACCACCTTGATTCTGTCTGCTATATTAACATCTGTTTGTCATGGAATGTAACATATTCCCCGATTCTAGAGATTAGGACTTGGGTATTATTAGAAAAAAAATCTATATATCTATATCTTTCTATCCATCTATCTATCTATCTAAATTGGGAATACATAGGGAATTTTTATATATAATTTATATATATGTATGTGTGTATATATATGTATATATATATATATATATATATATATATTTTTTTTTTTTTTTTGAGACAGTTTCACTCTTGTTACCCAGGCTGGACTGCAATGGTATGATCTCAGCTCACTGCAACTTCTGCCTTCCAGGTTCAGATTCTGCTCCCTGAATCTGACTAGCTGGGATTACAATGCCCACCACCATGCTTGGCTAATTTTTTTTGTACTTTTAGTAGAGATGGAGTTTCACCATGTTGGCCAGGCTGGTTTCGAGCTCCTGACCTTAGGTGATCCACCCACCTCGGCCTCCCAAAGTGCTGAGATTACAGGTGTGTGTCACCACACCTGGTCTATTGGGAGTATGTTATTCTGCCTCCAATTCATTAAGAATTGTCACTGTTTGTGATAATCTATAGGCTTGGTTGAAGTCTTAATCCTAATCCAAGAAAAAGTTGAAAATAATGTCTGAACATTGACTGGCTTCATGATGGTCTTTTATGCTGCATGGAATATGTTAAGACACTTCCCATGTAGGTCACCCTTTAAAAAAAGTAAGCAAGTCGATGGATGACAGAATACAAACAACCTAAAGTTAGTTATTTATTCTTGCACCCTTCCCAGGCAGCTCATCCTAAGTAACTCACCACCAAATCAAATTCACTGGCCTCCAGTTCCATTTTGTCCTTATTTAATGTCATGTTAAGGAGTCTGTTCACATTTAGGACCACATTCCCATTTCTTCATTTCGACACTAATAAAGTGGTCTTTCTTGCAAGAATTGCATAAAACTCTTGCTTGAGATGGAACACAGTTTTTGTAAGGCTTCTGTGTTTGATGCCTAATGGGATTTCCTGGTTTGGGGAAATTTTTAACCAGATTTAGCTTTTTGATCTGCATTTTTCAAAATAGTGATTTAAAACAACACAAATAACCAAGTGATCTGGCTAATATGGTGAAACCCCATGATCTGCCTGCCTCAGTGATCTCCTGACCTCATGATCTGCCTGCCTCAGCCTCCCAGAGGCCTGGGATTACAGATGTGAGCCACTGCACCCAGCCTGCCCTTATTCTTTAGAAACAAATTCCCAGAGTTTTAGCTAGGATTATAAATATCTTATATTAAAACAACTCTTCCAAGATCCCTTTGCAGTTAGTGTGCACTAGCAACAACGTTCAGCCAGTGATGCAGAAGTGAAAGTAATGGTGTAACTTCCTGGACGGGGGAGGCATGTTCTTTTCCTCTTCTTTTCTCCTTCCTTCAGGAGCTAGAACAATCAGTTTGGACCAAGGTGTAGAGAATGGTAGTGTAGCAAGATTAAAAGCCCTTAAGTCCATGATGATTGTTTAAGCCACTGTTCTATTTTCTATTACTCATAGCCAAACCTAATTTAACTAATTCAGTTAGCTACTCTGAAACTAACACTATCTTAAAAGTCTGCTGTGAGGACTAAATGAGATCATGTAGTCAAACCATCTAGCTTACTGGAATGTCTACAGAAGGTAAAATATATGTAAATTATCTTTTCTTTTCCATGATAACTAAAGGTTTAAAGATCTTCATCCATGAAAATATCTCAATGAGTATTATCTGCAAATGTAATGGCAAAGCAACATTTTTGACTTGAAGGTAGAAATGTCTCTAGATGGATAATAAAAAAAACTTCTGTTTCTTAATTTATCCATTTATATCAATTTATCCAACATATTTTGAGTAATGATTATGCTGCACGCATTGTGCTAAGAATTATTGTTTTAAGTAAAATTTAGATTTTGCCAGAGGTAAGCTCAAATTCCACCAAAAAGGGAAGTAGAGAAGCAGTAACAAAGATATAATGTGACAATTACTATTGTTAGAAATATTCACAAAAACATACTACAGGAATAGAAAAGAAAGTAGCTCAGTCTGTCTAAGGAAGCAAGGAAGATTTTATGAAGGAGAAATTTGAACAGAGAGCTAAAGAGTGATTTGGTATTTGGTAGACAGTGAAGGGAAGAAAACATTTTTTAAATAGAGAGAACACCATGTTGGAGAATGAAATGCATATTTAGTAGGTAAGGGTGTAGTTTTGCAAGGCTAGAGTATTAGGTATGAGAAGTGTTCTGAGATACTGCTAACCAGTAGGTTAGCATCAGATTGTGACAGAAGGTAGATCTAGTGGCAGCACAAAAATGTGTTGTCAGGTCATATATATGGGGTGATGTGACCCCAATAGGCCATATAGGGTATAGTTTCAGGGTATGGTAGAAATCTAAAATTTCAGCAGAAATGAGAAAGGTGAAAATATTCAATAAAACCTTGGAGATGAAATCAACATAATTTGATGACTCCTTGAATGTTGCGAAAAAGGGAAAAATATATCTAGAGACCTCTCAGGTTTCTAGACAAGCCAGGCAATATAAAACCATTAAGCAAAACAGAAAAGATGCAGACATGAAGAAGGATGTTTTTTAGATTAACTAAGATATAATGAATTCTATTTGTCCATGTGACATTGAGGTGAAGATATTCAATTGACAGTAGGCACAATTAATCTGATAATTATTCCTGAGTTGTCTGGGGGTATTTCATCAAATGGGGAGGAAGAGAGACCTGAGAAGAACTGTGAACACCAGGAATAAGAATTTTAGAATAAGACTTTTAGAATAAGACAAAAATGCTGAAGCCTAAGGAATACATTATTTAAGAGAGAAATAAACCAAGCACACCCAAAATTGGTTCAGAAATTAAGGAAAATAGAAATGTTTTGAAGTTAAATTACCCAACAGAATGCTTCAATATTCAGAATATTATAGAATAGCATGGAAATTTGTATTAGACACCTCTGCACTTAACACTGCATTTAAGAACTGTTTTAGAAATTTTACAGTTTGGGTTCTTTATATTTTGGTCTATTATCTATTTTGAGTGTTTTTGTATATAATGTGTGACAAGACTTGAGGTTCTTTTTAAGTTTTTAAATAGATAGTCACTCCAGCACGATTTGTAACAAAATCATGTTTTCCTCTGATGAGATACCTTGACACCTTTGTAGGAAATCAATTGCCTACATACATAAATCTATTTTTTGTACTTTCTGTTGTGTTTTGTTGATACATATCTGTCTTTATACCAATACTATGCTATCTGAGTTATTATAGCTTTATATTACAAGTTAAAAATCAGGTGATTTAAGTCTTTGAACTTTATAAATGTATATATATTTGCTCCTCCAGGGTCTTCTGATGGCCATATACATTTTAGAATCAGTGTATCAACTTCTCAGAAAAATCTGTTGGGATTTAGGCTGGGATAGCATTGAAATCTATGAATCAATTGGGTAGAACATTTCTATTTAATATCGAAACTTATCATGCAATGAACATAAAAAAATTATTTATTCGGAATTGCTAAGTAAAGCCACCTGAGCTAGGAAATTTCTTTATGGGAATATTTTCAGTTAGAAACTCATTTAAAAAAATAGATATGTGGTTAGCTAGAGGTTTATTAATTTCACTGCATTTTTCAAAGAGCCAACTTTTGGCTTTGTCAGTTTTCAACCATTTTTGTTTTCTATTTAATTGAAGTCCATTCTTATATTTATTATTTTATTTTTTCTATTTACTTTGTATTGTATTGGCTCTTGTTTTTCTAGATTCTTAAGCTGGAAGTTAGATTATTGATTCTAATCATTTAAAATTCTTAGGCATTGATTTTAAGTATTAAATGCTTAAACATTGATAGTAAGCATTTAAGGACATGCATTTTCCTCTAAGCTCTGCTTTAGCTGCATCTCTCAATTTTTGATATATTATGTCTTCTTTACTTTCATTTCAAGATATTTTCTAATTACTTTTGCTATTTTTTATTTGATCCATGGGTTATTTAGAAGGGTGTTAATTAATCATCAAATATGTTGATTTTTCTAGCTATCTACATATTTTATTATGACTATTGCTTTTCAATTTAATTTCATTGTTGTCACAGAACACACAATGTATTGTTCAGGCATGGTGGCTCACACCTATAATACCAGCATTTTGGGAGGGTGAGATGGGCAGATCACTTGAGGTCAGGAGTTTGAGACCAGCCCAGTCTCTACTAAAAATACAAAAAAAATTAGCCAGGCATGGTGGCAGGCACCTGTAATCCCAGCTACTCAGGATACTGAGGCAGGAGAATCACTTGAACCCAGGAGGTGGAGGTTGCAGTGACCAGAGATTATGTCACTGCACTCCAGCCTAGATGACAGTGGGAGACTCCATCTCAAAAAAAAAAAAATGCAACTTATGATTTCAAATCTTTGAAAGTTATTAAAACTTATTTTATTATCCTGCATATGGTGTTTGGTTCACATGATCCACTATATAGTGTATTTTGTGATGTGGTTTGGATGTGTGTCCCCTCCAAATCTCCTGTTGAAATGTGATCTCAAATGTTGGATGTGGGCCCTACTGAGATGTCTTTGAATTATAAGGCCAGGTCACTCATGAATGGCTCGATGCCTTCCCTGTGGTAATGAGTCCACATGAGATCTGGTCGTTCAAAGGAGTCTGGGAGCTCCCTATCTCTTGCTCCCTCTCTTATCACATGAGATGCCTGCTCCCCACTTTCCCTTCTACCATAAGTAAAAGCTTCCTGAGGTTTCACCAGAAACGTAGTGGATAAAGGTTCTGTGCTTGTATAGCCTGCAGAACCATGAGCCAAATAAACCTCCTTTCTTTATAAACTATCCAGTATAAATAATTTATAGCAACAGAAACCAGTAAACAGAAAATTGGTACTGAGGAGTGAGGCATTGCTATAAGATACCTGAAAGTGTGGAAGCAGTTTTGAAGCAGGGGAACAGGCAGATGTTGTAAGAGTTTGGAAGACTCAGAAGAAGACTGGAAGATAAGAGAAAGTTTGAAATTCTTAGAGACTTTTTAAGTGGTTGTGACCAAAGTGGTGGCAGAAATATGAACAGTGGAGGCCAGGCTGAGGAGGTCTCAGATGGAAGTTAGGAGTTTACTGGGGCTGGGAATAAAGGTCATTCTTCTTAAGACACAGCAAAGACCTTGACTGTATTGTGTCTATGCTTCAGGGATTTGTTGACAGTCAAGCTTAAGAATGATGACCTAGGGTTTCTGGTGGAAGAAAATTCTAAAGAAAAGTATTCAGTATGTGGCACAACTGCTTTTAATAGCCCATGATCAGATATGGGAGCAAAGACATGACTTGAAGTTGGAACTTCCAGTTAAAGGGGAAGCAGAGCATAAAAGCCTTAAAAATTGGCAGCCTGACCACATGGTAGAGAAGGAAAGAGAGTTTTCAGGTGAGGAATACAAGCAGACTGCAGAGCAATTATTTGCTAGAGGGATTAGCATGACTGAATGGGAGCCAAATGCTAGTAGTCAAGAAAATGGAAAAAATGGAGAGAGATCCAAGATGGCCGATTAGCAACAGCTCAGAAATGTAGCTCCCAGTGAAAGCGCAGAGAAGGAGTGGATGCCGCACTTTCCGACGAATTTTTGTTGCCCACAGACTGGGAGATTCCCAGCAGAGGAGCCACACGGGTCGCCAGCGCGACTCTTTTGGCCGGCGTGGCTCTTTTGCCGGCGCCCGGTGCTGCGCTTCCCAATGCAGAGTATACGGGACGGATGGGCTTGGCTGGTCCCATCCCCACAAGGAAAACAGCAATTGGAAGCGCTGAGGACTGAGAGTTTCACAGCAAGCACAGCGAACCCAGGAAGGTCTGGCTCTGTGGGGAAGGGGCGTCCACAAAAGGAAAACTAAGAAACCGAAAAACTTTATCACTGGGCGGAGAGAAATCCAAGATGGCCGCATAGCAGTGGCTCGGGATTGTGGCTCGTGGTGAGGGCGCAGAGAGCGAGTGGATGCCGCAATTGCAGACGAATATTTGATGCCCACGGACTGAGAGATTCCCGGTGAGGGAGCCACACGGGTTGCCAGCGCGACTCTTTTGGCCGGCGCGGCGCTTCTCAGTGCGGAGTGTACAGGACTGTATGCCCTTTTAGTCGGGCTCGGCGGGTCCCGTCCCCACAGGGAGAGCAGTAGTTGGAGGCACTGAGGACTGAGAACAAACGTGGCTGAACCCAGGAAGGCCCAGCTCTGTGGGGAAGGGGCGCCCCCCGAAGGAAAACTAAGAAACAGAAAAAAACTTCATAACCAACAAGCCGGACGTCCACTCAGAGACCCAATCTGAAAGTCAGCAATTACAAAGACGACAGGTGGATAAATCCACAAAAATGGGAAGAAACCAGTGCAAAAAGGCTGAGAACACCCGAAATCAGAATGCCTCTCCTCCTACAGGGGATCTCAGCTCCTCATCAGCAAGAGAACAAGGC
>PVKP010055015.1:0-11217 GCA_004027715.1 Plecturocebus donacophilus
TGCCAGGGAACCAACCCTGTGATTAGAGGGTTGGAATGTTCAGCCCCACCTGAACCTACCTGGAAAGGATAGGGACTGCATTTATCACCAATAGCTAAGAATAGAATCACACGGAGGTTTCTAGCGGGTGGTGTTCCCAGAGAGGGCACAGAAGCTCAGTGCTGTTTCTCACATATCTTGCCCTATCTAGTTCTTCCATCTGTCTGTTCATCTGTAGTTTTAAAAATATCCTTTATAATTAATGGGTAAATGTAAGTAAATCAGTAAAGTGTTTACCTGTAATGAGTATTAAGTAAAAAGTGTTTCCTTGAGTTCTCTGAGCCACTACAGCAAATTTATCAAACCTGAGGTGTGGTGGTCATGGTAATCCCAAGGTAGAGCTGCTCCGTCAGAACTTACAGAGGTCCAGATTTGTAACTGACATCTGAATTGTGTATTACTATATTTAGGATGTTTAATTACACATTATTTTAAAAGAAAGGCAATCAGAAACTAGAATTTATTGAGGTTTGTTATGAACTTGACCTCATGTTACAAATATAATTGCATTCACTCCTCACAAGAATCTGGTGAAGTGGGTATTATTAGTAGTAGTAGTATTTTATTTTCCTTTTTTAAATATTTTATTGTGTTTTAGGTTTTGGGGTACATGTGAAGAACATGCAGGATTGTAGCATAGATACATACATGGCAATGTGGTTTGCTGCCTTACTCCCCATCACCTATATCTGTCATTTCTCCCCATGTTATCCCTCCCCAACTCCCCACCCCCTGCTGTCCCTCCCCTTGTTCCCCGCAACGGACCTCAGTGTGTGATGCTCCCCTCCCTGTGTCCATGTGTTCTCATTGTTCAACAACCCACCTATGAGTCAGAACATGTGGTGTTTGATATCTGTTCTTGTGTCAGTTTGCTGAGAATGATTGTTTCCAGGTTTATCCATTTCCCTGCAAAGGACACAAACTCATCATTTTTTATGGCTGTATAGTACTCCATAGTGTATAGGTGCCACATTTTCCCTGTTCAGTCTATCATCAGTGGGCATTTGGGTTGGTTTCAAGTCTTTGTTATTGTAAACAGTGCTGCAGTGAACATTTGTGTGCATGTGTCCTTATGATAGAACAATTTATACTCCTTTGGATATATACCCAGTAATAGGATTGCTGGGTCAATTGAAGTTTCTATTTCTAGGTCCTTGAGGAATCGCCACACTGTCTTCCACAATGGTTGAACTAATTTACACTCCCACCAACAGTGTAACAGTGTTCCTGTTTCTCCACATCCTCTCCAGCATCTGTTGTCTCCAGATTTTTTAATGAACGCCATTCTAACTGGCGTGAGATGTTATCTCAATGTGGATTTGATTTGCATTTCTCTAATGACCAGTGATGATAAGCATTTTTTCATATGTTTGTTGGCCTCATATATGTCTTCTTTTGAAAAGTGTCTGTTCATATCCTTCACTCACTTTTGAATGGGTTTGTTTCAGGAGATGTGGTGCTGAGACGATGGAGTCAAACTCTCGTTGGTTTCAAAGAATGTCGTTATTTCTGCCTTCATTTCATTGTTTATCTAGTCAGCATTCAAGAGCCAGTTGTTCAGTTTCCATGATGTTGTGCAGTTCTGAGTTAGTTTTTGAGTTCTAACTTGATTGCACTGTGGTCTGAGAGACTGTTTGTTATGGTTTCCATTGTTTTGCATTTGCTGAGGAGTGATTTACTTCCAATTATGTGGTCAATTTTGGAGTAAGTGTGATGTGGTGCTGAGAAGAATGTATATTTTGTGGATTTGGGGTGGAGAATTCTGTAAATGTCTATTAGGTTTGCTTGGTCCAGGTCTGAGTTCAAGTCCTGGATATTCTTGTTAATTCTCTTTCTTGTTGGTCTTTCTAATATTGACAGTGGAGTGTTAATGTCTCCCACTATTATTGTGTGGGAGTCTAAGACACTTTGTAGGTCATTAAGAACTTTTTCTAGGTATCTGGGTGCTCCTGTATTGGGTGCATATATATTTAGGATCATTAGCTCTTCTTGTTGCATTGATCCTGTTACCATTATGTAATGTCCTTTTTTGTCTCTTTTGCTCTTTGTTGTTTTAAAGTCTGTTTTATCAGAGACTACGATTGCAAGTCCTGGGGTTTTTTTGCTTTCCATTTGCTTGGTAAATATTCTTCCATCCCTTTATTTTGAGCCTGTGTATATCCTTGCATGTGAGTTGGGTTTCCTGGATACAGCACACCAATGGGTTTTGACTTTTTATCCAATTTGCCAGTCTGTGTCTTTTGACTATGGCAAAACTAATTGATTGGGGCTAAAGCCCATTTAGATTTAAGATTAATATTGTTATGTGTGAATTTGATCCTGCCAATTTGATGCTAGGTGGTTGTTTTGCCCATTAGTTGATGCATTTACTTCATTGTGTCAATGCTCTTTACCATTTGGTATGTTTTTGGAGTGGCTGGTACTGATTGCTCCTTTCTATGTTTAGTGCTTCTTTCAGGAGCTCTTGTAAAGCAGGCCTGGTGGTGAAGAAATCTCTGAGCAATTGCTCATTCTTTAAGGATTTTATTTCTCCTTTGCTTATGAAACTTAGTTTGGCTGCATATGAAATTCTAGGTTGAAAGTTCTTTTCTTTAAGGATGTTGAATATTGGCCCACCCTGTCTTTTGGCTTGTAGGTTTTCTGCTGAGAGATCCGCTGTGAGTCTGATGGGCTTGCCTTTGTGGGCAACTCTACCTTTCTCTCTGGCTGCCCTTAGAATTTTTTCCTTCATTTCAACCCTGGTGAATTTGATGATAATGTGCCTTGGGGTTGCTCTTCTTGAGGAATATCTTTGTGGTGTTCCCTGTATTCCCTGGACTTGAATATTGGCCTGCCTTGCTACATTGGGGAAGTTCTCCTGGTTGATATCCTGAAGAATGTTTTCCAGCTTGGATTCATTCTCTCCGTCACATTCAGGTACACCTATCAAACATAGATTAAGTCATTTCACATAATCCCATATTTCTTGGAGGTTTTGTTCATTTCTGTTTATTCTTTTTTTCTACTCTTGCCTTCTCATTTTATATCACTGAGTTGTTCTTCCACCTCTGATATCCTTTCCTCTGCTTGGTCAGTTTGGCTGTTGAAACTTGTGTATGCTTCACGACATACTCGTGTTGTGTTTTTCAGCTCCATCAATTCATGTATATTCCTCTGTAAGCTGTTTATTCTCGTTAGCATTTCGCCAAGCGTTTTTTCAAGGTTCTTAGTTTCTTTGCATTGGGTTAGAACATGTTCATTTAGCTCAGAGAAGTTTCTTATTACTCACCTTATGAAACCTGTTTCTGTCAATTCGTCAGACTTACTCTCCAACCACCCTTCTTCCCTTGCTGGTGAGGAGTTGTGATCCCTTGTAGGAGGAGAGGCATTCTGGTTTTGGGTGTTTTCATCCTATTTATGCTGGTTTCTTCCCATCTTTGTGGCTTTATTTACCTGTGGTCTTTGTAGGTGGTGACTTTCAGATGGGGACTCTGAGCGGACATCCTGTTTGTTGATGACAAATTTACTTCTTTCTGTTTGTTAGTTTTCATTCTAACAGTCAGGCCCCTCTGCTGCAGGACTGCTGGAGGTCCACTCCAGACCCTGCTTGCCTGGGGCTCACCTACAGTGGCTGCAGAACAGTAAGTGTTGCTCTCAGTTTCTTCTACTGCTATATTTGTCCCAGAGGTATACCCGCCAGATGTCAGACTGAGCTCTCCTTTATGAGGTGACTCTTTGGATATACAGGTGTTGGGGAGCTGCTTGAGGAGACAGTCTGTCCCTCATAGGAGCTCAAGTGCCGAGCTGTGAGCTCCACTGTTCTGTTTAGAGATGCTGGGCAGGTACATTTAAGTCTGCTGCAGTGGAGCTTTTTATCCTAGTTGCTCTGTCTTGGGAAGGTGGGGCTTTGTTTATAAGTTTCTGTCATGCTGTTGCCTTCTTTCAGAGATGCCCTGCCCAGTGAGGAGGTAGCCTAGTCACAGTCTGCCAGCAGAGGTGTTGCTGAACCGCCATGGGCTCTGCCCAGCTGCTATGTGAACCTCCTTATAGTTTTGTTTTTAGGGGTATAGTTAGGACTGCCTCGGTAATGGCGGTCTGCCACGGTAATGGTGGACTGCCTCAGTAATGGCGGGCTGCCTCGGTAATAGCGGACTGCCCTGGTAATAGTGGACTGCCTTGGTAGTGGTGGACTGCCTTGGTAATGGTGGACACCCTTCCCCCACAGAGGTGGATCATCCTGGGTCCAGCTGTGCTTGCTGTGAAACTCTCAATCCAGAGCATTTCAGTTTGCTGGTCTTTGTCGGGGTGGGACCAGCCGAGCCAGATCACCTGGCCCCTTGTTTCAGTCCCCTTTTTTTTTTGAGTTGCACAGGGGACTCTGTCTCCCAGGTGTTCCAGTTGCCAGTTGAAAAGGCACTCGGATTTGTGTGAGTTTTTGTGCAGAGACCCACTGTGTCTGCTGAAACAGCTGTGCTGGGGACTTGTGGCACTTTTCTGCCCAGGAATCTCCTGGCCTGGCTCCCTGTTTCAGTCCCCCTTTTTTCAGTTGAATGGGCGACTCTGTCTCCCAGGTATTCCAGTCGCCAGTTGAAAAGTGCTCGGATTTGTGTGAGTTTTTGTGCGGATACCTGCTGCGCCAAGTGAAACGGCTGCCCTGGGGGCTTGTGGTGCTTTTCTGCCTGGGAATCTCCTGGTCTGTGGGCAGTAAAAATTCATTTGGAAATGTGGTAATCACTGACCCTCAGCGTTTTCACTGGGACCTGCAGTCCAGAGCTGTTCCTATTCTGCCATCTTTGATCCCATTCTCCTAATTACACATATTTTATTTGAGGATGCAGTTCTGTGACATGTTTTTTCTTATGTTAATTTTTTCAATTTAATAAATACTGTAAAAACACATTTTCTAAACTTGAATAATTTTTTAGTGGAATAAGCCCCATTTAACTTACGGTAATGACTAAATGCATAAATAAAAATGAATAAAATGATGTATTTTTCATGTTGACGGAGAATAGAGTTCAGGTTTTTTGCGACGAAGTCTCTCTCTGTCTCCCAGGCAGGACTGCAGTGGCACGATCTCAGTTCACTGAAACCTCTGCCTCTAAGGTTCAACCAATTGTCCTGCCTCAGCCACCTGAGTAGCTGAGATTATGGGCACGTGCCACCATGCTTGGATAATTTTTTGTATTTTTAGTAGAGATGGGGTTTCACCATGCTGGTCAGGCTGGTCTTAAACTCCCAACCTGTGATCGGCCTGCCTTGGCCTCCCACCATGCTGGGATTACAGGCGTGAGCCACCAGGCCCGGCTATATGTTATATTTTTAAACTTTTTAATTAACATTGCTTTTAATTGACAAATTATAATTGTACACATTTATGGGGTACAATGTGATTTTTGATACATGTTTAGAATATGGGATGATTAAATTAATTAGCATAAACATCACCTTCCTTACATACTATTTTTTGTGGTTCGATATTTGAAATATATCCTCTTAATTATTTTAAGATTATTACATTACAGTACATGATTACTGTCTACAGTCACCTTGGTATGCAATAGATCTCAAAACTTATTCTTTCTATCTGGCTGACACTTTCTTCCTTTAAACAATGACTCCCTATTTTCTCCTCCATTTCAGCCTGTGGTAACCACCATTCTACTCTCTATTTCTATGAGTTAAGTTTTTCTGGAATCCACGTACAAGTAAGAACATACAATTTTTGTTGGTTGGCTTTTTTTGTTGTTTTTCTTTGCCTGGCTTACTTCCTTTTGCTTTTTGTGCACTTTTTAAATAGTGCAATTATATATTATAAACACACTTTTTTTATAAGCTTTGCATCACACAAAAACTATATCTAGCATAAAATTTTGAGCACCCTTAGCTTTAAATCAGTTCTTATTAGAGTTCTGGCAAACACCTCCGTGGCCTTTCTATTTAAATATGAATACTGGTTAATCATGCTTTCTAGTTTTTAGTAGAACTTATCTTTTATATTCACAGCAAAATTGCTCAGAAGGTGAAGAGTTCCTTTATATGTCCCGCCTCTAGATATGTATCACCTCTTCCCTTATCAGTATCTCCCACAGAGGGGTACATTTGTACAGTTGATGAACCTACATCGAGACATCCTTATCACCCCAAATCAACAGTTTACATTAGAGTTTATTATTTGTGTTGTACATTCTATGGGTTTGGACAAATGTCCACTCATGTATGAATAAATAATAGAAGGTGTTCATACTTACTGTCTGTAAAAATTTCCTGTGCTTTACTTAACACTATTTCCCCAAACACCCCTGCATGTACCACAGTTTATCCACTCACTTACTAAAGGACATGTTGATTTCTTTCCATTTTTGACAATTCTTTGAATAAAGCTACTATAAAGTTGCACACGAACAATTTTTAAATGTAGGTGTTCACCTCCTTTGGATAAATATCAAAGAGCATAGTTAATGGATTGTATAGTAAGAATATGTTTAATGTAGTAAAAAAAAAATGCCAAACTCTGTTTGAATGTGGTGGCACTATTATGCACCAGCTAGTGAATGAGAGCTTCTCATTCATTGAGAATTTTCATTGAGAATGAGAATTTTTCAGCAGAAACGAATGTGAGTTTCTCTTTCTTTACATCCTCACCATTTTTTGGAGTTGTCAGTATTATAGATTTTGGTTATTCTAAGAGGAGTGTAGTGGTTATCTCATTACTGTTTCAATTTATATTTTTGTGATGCAATATAATGAGAAAAATCTTTTTAAACATTTGTTTGTTTTTATTTTTTGTTTGTTTGAGATGAAGTCTCACTCTGTCACCCAGGCTGGAGTGTAGTGGCATGATCTCGGCTTACTGCAACGTCTGCCTTCTAGGTTCAAGCTATTATCTTGCCTCAGCCTTATAAGTAGCTGGGGCTACAGACATGCACCACCATACCCAACTAAATTTGTTTGTATTTTTAGTAGAGATGGGGTTTCACCATGTTGGTCAGGCTGGTCTTGAGCTCCTGACCTCAGAGAATCTGCCTGCTTTGGCCTCCCAAGGTGCTGGGATTATCGGCATGAGCCATCATGCCCACTCATTTTTTATATGCTTGTTTTGACATCTACATATTTCCTCTGGTGAGGTGTCTGTTAAAATATTTGGCCCCATATATTTTAATTTTTTTATTATTAAGTTTGAAGACTAATTTGTGTATTTTGAATGACAGACCTTTGTCACATATATGTTTTGCAAACATTATTCTTCACTGCCTGGCTTCACTTTGTTTTTGCTTGACAGTGTTATTAACAAAGCAGAAACATTTATTTCTAATGAAATCACATTAATTACTGCTTTCACAAATTGCACCTTTATTGTTCTATATAAACAGTAATTGTCAAACTCAAGGTCATCTAGATTTTCTATTTTATAATCTTTGATGTTTTTCTTTTTTTACTGTAGTGTTTTACATTTAGTTCTGTAATTTGAGTTAATTTTTGTAAAGATGTAAAGCTGTGATTTTCTTTTTAATTGCGTGTACATGTCTCGTTCTTCCAGCACCAACACTCTCCTGGCTCCATAGTATTGTTTTTACTACTTTGTGAAATGTCAGTCTACTGTATTTGTGTGGGTCAATTCTGCTCTATTCTGTTCCATTGATTTATTTGTCTATTATTTTTCTAATATCACCCTGTCTTGATTAATGTAGCTCTCTAAGAAGTTTTGAAGTCTTGTAGTGTCAGTCTTCCAAAATTTTGCAGCCAACAAGTTCTCAAAAAGTTTGATTTCTGATTATATAAGTAAGAGTTAGAGAAAGGCACAAACACACCACAAAAATTGTGAAATGCACAAATTAGAAACTGTTTGAGACGATCTTCATCTACTCCCTCAGGGTGCTTGTTGATGCAACTAAGAACTACTACTTTATGCCAAGGATGCTGATGCTTCTGGCCTTACATTTTACATTTATATGTGTTTCTTTTGAATTTAGTTCAAGTGGCCTTTTCATCACTATCATGGGGGAAATTTTCCCACCAGTAAAATGTTTCAGTCTCGGCATAGAAAATCTATTAGTTTTCAATCTATCACATTGTCAAAAAGAGACGGTCTCTGTTTCTTTTAACCAAGAGTGATCATTCTTTGCAAATGAATGATTTTTTTAAATCTCTAAAGGAACGTGACATCTTCTACCTGTGCCAGTTTGTGTTAATGTGATGAGCACCCCACTGTGGCATGGCCTGTCCTAGTGTCCCTATGCAGTTGGTTCGTTTGTAGCCTGTTCACAGACTCTTACCCTCTGTGGTCCCTGTGGAGAGTGAAGTCTCCCCAGATAGTCCTGAACAATCACCAACTGAAAGAATTACCAAGATAATTTGTAATTGATTGTTCCAATCAGAGAAAAAGGTTCAGTTGCTGGTGATAAAGCTTTACTGATGGCAGTGACCTCTCATCTCACCAGGAACATAGCATGAGCCCTGAGAACAGGTTACAATATGTATTGAGATGCAGAAATCTCATCCATTAGATAATAGGCAAAGATGCTCTTTCTCAAATGTTAAACGTCCTCCCTTTATATGTGTCAACATCAGACCTGCAGGAAGCAAACACAGAGACAAAGTCTGTGCTGTGTATGTGTGAACTTCAGTCTCCAGTGAGACACACAAAGCCCACGTGTCCCTCTTTCAACGCTGCTGCTTTTATTATACACTGTCACGTATGTTATATTCTAAGTTCAAAAATTTTCATATTTCACTGGTCTCTCAGTTCATTCATCAATCAACAGCACACATTTTATTTTCAAGTTGTTATAATATGACAGGGAAAGTCCATTTTCTCAGGATTTTAATTGATATGTTTAATTGCTCATTTTTCTTTGCAGTAAAATTTCTATTTCCAGGACACAGTCGTATCATAGTTGTGTTGGGGTCAAACTCAATTTATAAAGTTTGAGAGGATTGTTGATGTCTAGTTACTTTTGAATCTTTTTTCTCAAGCTTGTCAGTATTTTTTATTTGTACAAATATACTTTCATGGTTTTTTGAAACACTTTATAGCAATTTGATATTGATTAAATTTTTAAAAATATTTTCTGTAGAATTGTATCAGTGTGTTTTTTGCATCTAGGAACATAAGCACATGGCATTCCAATTCTTATTCATTCTACTTATGTGATTAATTATTTCAGTGGATTTTCCAATGCTGAATCTAACTTGCATTCTTGGCACAAAGCATACTTCATAATACTTTAATATGTTGTTACAATGGTTTATAATAATTGAACCTTTTTTATTTGTTTTATTTGTCTGTAATATTCTTTTTGGCTCAATGCAGTTAATGGTCTCATATTCCCATCTATATTCTTTCTAAAATTATTGGAAAAGATTGCTTTGTTCTCTTGAATAATGTAAATATCACTGGTTTATTAGTCTGTTTGTGGATTTTTCTCTCTGGACTATATTAACTTGGAGGGTTCTTTTTGTGTGTATAAGGGATACTTGGATAAATGTTTCTGTTTCTTTCATGGATATTTGACAGTTTCAAATTTTTGTCTCTCTGGGGGTAAATGTTGTTGTAAAATTTATGTATTCCTAGAATATATATCATCTACATTTGCATGTAATGTAATATGAAGTGAAATGCACATTTTTCCCTGTTAATTTTTTATATTAGTATTCGATTTCAAGTTCTTTGCACTGTAAACTGTTGACACATTCTTTTCAAACACACATTTGTTTATTTATTATGAAGAATATGTTTTAAAATACAAATAAACAGGCACATGAAGAGATACATAGGGGAAAGTCTGGAAGAGTTCCCAACAAAAGAGCTTCCATCCTCATTAAGTCGGGGTGACTCACCCTCCTGATACATGAATATACTCCTGTTTAATAACCCAGAAGCTTTTCCAATTCTATCCTTTTGGGTATTTTTGGAGGCTTCATTGTGTAGGCATGATTGATTACATAATTGGCTACTGGTGATCAACTCAACCATCAGTCTTCTCTCTAATCTCTGGAGATTAAGTGGAGCGTAAAGTTCAACCCTCTATTCACAGAATTACTCCCTATGGCAACCAGCCCAGTATTCTTTGCTTTTCTAGGGGATTTTCAAAAATCACTTCATTTACATAAACTCATGTGGTTGAAAGGTGCTGATTATGAGTAAAGAAAGATGCATCTTCCGCCTTTATCGTGCTGAAACTTTTCTGGAGTTATTTCAAGAATTGAAGATGAGTAAATATTTTTAAAAAGGTAATCTCCTATTGCTCTAGTCACTAACAAAATGACCTGGGTTCTAATAGCTGTGATCCAGGAATCCTAGAAAAAGCCAAAATATTTATTTTACAATATCAGAATCTCCCTTTCTACTAAACTGGGATGGCACTCAAAACAATGCCCTCTGCAGTTTGACTCAATGTTAACTTGGATATTTGCCCTCTAAAAGTCCATAGTTTTTGTCCATGTGTCAACTGGGAAATTACTCCGAATTTGGAGAAATATAATTGTGCTCATAAGAAAATCCCATAATGAGCTGCACTGAACTGATGACAGCACACTTCTCCAAACTGGGAAGAGCTCCATGGTTTTCTGATAGACAATTTATGTCTTCTAGTCACCAGTAGCAGCAAAATATTAATGCCAAATACGTGAGGAAATTTACACATAGATTTCAATGGAATACAGTTGAAATTCCAGAAATCCATGTAAACAGTCAACTGATTTTCAAAAGTAGTGCCAAAAATAGGGAAATAATTTTTTTAAATAAATTGTTGCTGTGAAAACTGGATAGTTACATATGAAGTAATAAAGTTGGTCTCCACATACCGTAACTTACCAAAATAGGTGATAAAAGAATAATACTCTTAGAAAAATTAGGTGAAGCTATTACTGACTTCAGATTTTGCAAATAATTTTCACATAGGACATTAAAATTATCAGTAAAACAAAAATAAATTTGGGCTTTGTCAAAGTTAATAAATTTCCTGCTTCAAAAGTTACCAACAAAAAATTTAAAAAATAAAGTAACCATAGATCCAACCTGTCTACTTCTGTGTATACTAAAAACAAACCAAAAAAAATGAAAGTAGCAACTCAAACACATATTAGTTCACCCATGTTCAAAAGAGCATTACTTACAATAGCAAAGTTGGAAGCAACCTAAATGTCCATGAAAGGATAAGTGGATCAACAAAAGGTGGTACCTACAAACAATGGAAT